>JBBPRT010000229.1:0-16156 GCA_038093175.1 Boletus hoseneyae
CGTGTCCATTGTAGTATGGTTGAACCCCATGCGCAAGAAGGGGTGGCCCACCATTTATTGGGTACGTATTAGTGGTGCGAGGGTACGACGAAGAAGGATGCCACTGCTCGTGGACAAGGGCGGGCGAGTGCGTTATGGTGGCCTGTGGCTAAAGACAAGGATCGTAAGAGGTATATTCATGGAACGGTGATGGAAGGCTCACGTGGGTGGTAGATGGGTATGGTATTATCCCGGTCGCTGGGACTGTTTGGGGCGTGATAGTATACCGTGTGTGCTGAGGGGGATTAACATCCTGGAGCGAGTACGTCGGTCGAGAGGTCGAGAATCCACCTTGCTGGGGCTGATAATGTGCAAACGTGACGCCTGGAGAGCGGGATTGAGGAGTGTAGGAATGGTTCGAAGGAGAAGGAATGGTTGTCCGGAGGCCAGAGTGGTCGCATGGGTATCTTGCATTGGATAATGTATCTTGGTGGTAACCACTATTGGGGTAGCTTCTGAGATGATTTGATGGTGGGACGGAAGGAATCTGAGCACTGGAAGTCTGTCCCCTCTGGCTGTTCACTCCAAACGAGAGGAAACTGGACGACGAGCTCTTGGAACCTATCAGACGGCATTGTCGACAAATAAAATCCTCAACATCCCAATTACGTTTCGGACGTCCAGCCGTCGTGTCTTGCTTGTCATGGCAGACAATATGTTGCCACTTTCCACATATTCCACAACACAAGAGGGGAACTCCATCGTCCTTACAGCCATGACGTCAGGAATAAATAAACTCAGCCCCACGACGAATTCCTCACCTGATTGAAACTCTTTCGCCCACAAACCTCGCAATCAAGCTCCCAGTTCTCAACAGGACCGCGAGACCCACTGCCTGTGCCACTGATCGGGACGGCGCTCAGAGTGACAAGAGCCTTACTTTGTCCGCGTGGCAGCAAGTTAGGGCTTGCCTCTTCCTGGAAAATGTCCACAGAGGCATCGGGCCTACATGTTAGAGTCAGAATATCAAGCGTGAAACATCAACAGTGACCAAACTTTGACTCTGCCTTGCACGTTTCAGCTGATTGCTGCTCCTGAAACTCGCGCTCCTTCCGACGCTGTTCTCGCGCATCCTCCCTCCTCAACCTCTCGGCCTGTTCTCTTTGCTGACGAGCTTCTAGTCTTCGTGTTCGACCCATCTTTTCTTCCTCCTCCAAGCGTTTTCTCATTGCTGCACGTTCTTCTTCCTTTTCGATCTCCTTCATGGCGATTCTGGATGAGCGCTTGCGGTGCACAACAGCTTCCTCCATCCGTCGGTTTTTCTCGGCTTCCTTGCAGGAAATAAAGGAGACAATAAATTCGAATGAAAAACAAACACACCCTCAGTTCAGCGGTTACCATAGGCACGATACTTTGCGATAATACTTTTTGAAGGGCCTTTTCTGTATAGTGTGTTGCTTTCTCGAACTGCTGTCCAATGCTTTCCCATTCCTCAAGAGTCACACATATCTACTTGGACAGGTCAGTGAATGTCCGATGAGATATACCGGGTCCCACAAACCGTTTCCCACTCAACGAAGTCATCGGCATGGAGCGGCGTAACGGACGGGTCGATAGCTTTTACCTCCCCATCCTGCTGATCTTCGATTTCCGCGTCTGTATCATTCTCTGCTAATGTGGGGTCCATTTCCTCCCTATCCACCATTGGTCTCTCTTGAAAACCTTGTTCCGCCGACACTGCGTTGTCTTCTCCGTCACTGAGTTCAGTGAGCTCACTGATGGAGCTATCCTCGCTTTCTAAACCCGTTTTCTTCTTCTTCTTGCTGGCCGACGAGGGATCAGAGAGTGGATCCTTAGTATACCCCTGATTGGTAGCGCTTGCAGCCAACCATTCGTCAGGAACCTCTTGCCATTCGTCATCTTCAACTGCTGTACCCCGCAATCGCGCGCTAACCCTTATTCCGGTGGGTTTGCGAGGGATCGTGATAGTCCTAGTGGGGGAACCGGCCACTTGGCGGTGAAACTTTACAATATCTCTCGCTTGTGCATCTAATCGTTGATTTGCCCGTGTTTTTGCGGCACGGCCGACTCTGAGACTTGGAGAAGGTTGCAGTTGTGCCCTGCCACGAGTGGAGCGTGCCACAGATGATTGCCCAACGGCCTCTGAATTCGGACCGGACCGCTGACGTTTGCTTGTTGGTGACTGCGGCTGCTTGTTGGTGATACTCCTGGAATTTCCACCTGGTTTCCGTTTCCGCTTCAGGTTTGGTCTGGGTGGCTCTCGCTGGATCCAAAGGCGGTCACCTGCTTGCGGTATTAAGTGGCATCGTTAACAAGATGCCATATGGACATACCACCAATGAGCCAGTATGCATTTCTCTTGGCATCATATCCAATGGGTTCAATTCGCTATATTTCACGACGAGCAATTCGTCAGGGGGAAGAGGATGAAAGGTACTTGCATTTCGACGTACCCATGTGGCTTGTTCATCATCATCTTTCATCTGCTGGCGCAGTCTGTGCGGATTCTGAAATTGCCATTCCGCCAAGGTATGTAAAGATTCGAGCTTTGCGAGCATCGAGAGGTCTAACCAATCCAACTGTTTCTCTGGCGCCTCTAGGGCTTGTGAAGAAACTTCCTCTTCCTCGACCTTCGCAGCGGAGAGGTGCCTTGGGTCTTCAGTCGAATCTTCCACGGGAACCACGTTACAAGGAGAAGGAGCAGTAGACTGATCGCGCTCCAATGATTCATTCTCGCGGTTTACTTCGTCGACGGGGCCCTCAGAGAGTGCACCGGGAGGTGCTGTGGACGCCCGCGAGGACTCGATGATGGAATGTTGAGAACGAACCATGAGGCCAATAGGGCTAGCTTCTGGGTCCCTCCTTTGATACTGGCGTCGCAAGACATTCTGCCAGCTATCAGTCCTGGATATACGCATCAGTCAAAGACGTTCGAGGAAAGGGAGGAGGTGAAAGGACACGCACGTTATTTTCCTGTCCTGGGTGAGAGTTATGAGCAAGCGTTGCATGGTGCGAGACAAAACCCGGTTCGTTGAGTGGACTAGATCGTTTTCGACGTCCTATGGACAAAGGAAGACATGGTGTGAGTGTTGAGAATTTGTGATGAAATACTGACTTACTGTAAGAGTAACGTCACTCATGGCGAGGAGAGGACTGAACGTGAAGAAGAATTGCGAAAAGGCGGCCCATTTCCAATGGCGGCGGAGCTGGTGAATGTTAGAATCGTAAGGGGTCTCTAGTTGTTGGGGAGGGACGGAAGCTTGAGGAGTCGCAGAGATGACCGTGCGGGTAGCGGTGCGGCGAGGCATACGCGCAGCCAAGTAAGCCGTATAAAAAAGGTCGGAGATCTACCGGCAGGTTTGGACCAAGCGGGACTTGGAAGACGCAATATCGGTGCAGTTGCGATAAGGCGATAATGCAGCAAATTAATGCAGTCTCTGAGCACCGAAACTTGACCGGACTGCTGAGACGGGCTCGTCGAAGTATCGTCACCAGGGCTGGCTTGTTTGACTCTGGGCTTGGCTTCACTCCAACTCTGGTTCGACTCGAGTCGGACACCCCTTGTAATTTTTCACCACAAATCTTAGTCATGAATGTACCATTCCAGGCAAACTTTGACACAAAAACTAGACAATCTCGCTCTGCTTCCTCAGCCGTTTCCGCATCCTCGCTTTGGCTGCCTTGGACATGCGACGGATCGCGGGTGCTTGGTGTCTGTCTCATTCTCAGCACGGCTCGCAACGCCGGGACGCGTCGTGCAACTCACGTTTCACGCCTCCCGCAGCGGTGCGCAATGGCCCTGACAGATAGTGTGATCTTCATGTGCGGCGCGAATGACTGCTTCACGCTATTACAGCATGAATCAACGATTCCACCAGAGGCACCGTGTCACGCACTGTGAATGACCATCGAGCGCCAGATGCAGCGCGTCCCTCCGATCTTGGCCTTCCTCCACTGGGATCTTGCCTCGTTGTTCGAATAGGAGTTGATTATACTGATGCAGCCCCGGAGCATCGCCTGTGGAAACGTCCCGTTCTTTCAAGTACTCACGCTTGATGATCTCGACAACGGAGACGAGACGTGCGATAGTGGAAGCCGAGACATCCGCCGGTGCCGAGTAAAGAACCAGTGGTCTGTCGGTTTGACTCTTTGGTAGCGTTTGCATGCTCGAGTGTCTCGTGAGCAATAGGACGCACTTTGAAAAAATCTAGCGCCTGCTTGACCCAAACACCAAGTTTACCGTGTCTGGTTATGCGAATCGAATCTGGTGTACCGGCCTCACCAGATGCAGAACGCTCAGTAACTTGGTCGATGTCCATCGATCGAGTCCAAAGGACAACCTTCAGACTACCGTGGCGTGAGAAAACGCAGACGCGCTGTATTAACGTTTCAATATCCACATGATATAAGCTACCGAACTACCATAGTTCTGCCGCTATCATCGTGTCACTGTCAGGATAGTCCAGGTAACTTGATCTCGAGGAATCAACTCACGTGACGGTCTTCCTTTCAGTGGCCGCTACCTCTGTCTTGGCACGGTTGAGGATCTTCTGAAACTCTGCCACACGGTGACGCATGCGAGAGTGCATGTACGCCTTGGAGCATTTGATGTGGTAGTGAAGGTAGTCCCGGAACAATTGAATGTGCGAAATCGTGTCGTATGACACATCAGCCTTGGCAAAGTGGCGAGGAAAGAGCACAAAGGTGACATATCCAATGTCTTCAGAATCGCGGAGGCCGGGCACATCTCGGATCTCGAGAGGGGGATCACGATTCGTATACAGCACTTGGGGAGCGTTCTGGATACTGGGCTGACGTCGAGCATCAACGAATTCCTGGTCGCAACGTCACGGGAATTCCGCTCGAATCCAACTCGACCAACTTACCTGCAAAAATACTTTACCAAATATCCTGTCTGTTTCCTCTCGAAAGACGGTCGAGAATATGACTGTCACTCGATCTGGGGATGCTCGAATGTATATAGCCTCCTCGTCGCGGTAATGGATTTGCATCAGATCTCCCAGTGCGCTTCCAGAGGCTTCCAGTTCCTTCTGTTGACGGAAAGCCAATTCAAATGGGGCTGCAAGGGCGTTCCGCTTCAAAAGGGCGATGGATTTAATGAGTGCATCCCGACTCGCTGCGGCCGATCAGTTAGGTTCGCAACAAATACCCTAGACACACCTTCATCGCCCGGGAGCTGCTCAAGGTCAATATCGAGACTAATATGGTATTCCGGTTCCGTTTGGGCCTTGATCAAAGTGCCGTATTCCCGTCCGAGTACGTCTAGTGCACCGTATGCTACGAGCTCGTCCCAACAACGGATGTTCATCGAAAGTTGGACCACCGTCTTTTTGTCTGGTGTTGACAAGTGGAATCTGACTCCATCGAAATCTACAAACAGGACATCGAGAGACGAGGGTCTTGGAGATTCATCATTGAGTACGATGGCCAGTAGCTCATAGATCATTGACCCACTTAACGGCCTTGTCTGTCAAGGTTGTTTGTATGATAACATTATGAGACTGCGGTCATGTTAGCTGCGCTGAACGATGCGGAGATCGTGCCCTACCTCGAGGAGGATCATGGCGTTGGTGATGACAAAGTATATGCGTGGGAATATTTGATATCTACCTCTGTTATTTCCCTCGACAGCTTTTCAGGTGTTCACCAACGTACCAGATACACTTCAAAGTATCACAAAAAGGCCTTCGTTTACAACCATGGGTAAGCCTGGTCACTTTCTGCGATGGCTGTCCAGTTGACCCCCAGGTAGCGCCCAAAAAATCCAAGGCACCCAAGATGTCTCTCAACGAGTTTCTGGCAGACGGCAGTGCGCATAAATTTTTGTACACTTGCGCTTTCTCTGGTTGACCTCGTAAGCAGCTTTCAGCTCGTGGGCAGATGAAATGGATGCCCTTCCTACAGGCCGTAAGGACTTCTTGCGTCATTGACTACTCTCTCACATCCTGTTAACACCCTCCAGCCTCGATTAAGTCGGACGAAGACAGGCTAGCACGCCATGGCGACCGTTTCAGTAGGCGTGATGAGTTTGGATCCTCCCGACGTACGTTTGGTCTTGGATCTGTCCGTGTCCTGCCGATTCACGCCTCTACGCAGCCGATCGTCCGTTCCCTGCCGTGAGAGAAGAGGTCCCATTGCCATCCCAACCGCCGTATACTGCATTCATCGGAAATCTCGCCTTCGATATTACAGAAAACGAACTGGCTAGTTTTTTCACTCCCCATCAGGTTCGTGGTTTACTTCATCGAGCTCTGCAATATTCAACGTACACATAGGCCAAATCCATCAAAATAATCAAAGACCGCGATGACAAACCCAAGGGTTTTGGTTATGTCGAATTCGCAGAACTGGATGCCTTAAAAGATGCATTGTTGAAGTCAGGATACGTGAGTTATCCCTGTTCTTTTGTGTGGATACTCTGATTGACGCCTTTATCAGAGTCTATCAGGTCGTACCATTCGAGTGAGTGTTGCCGAGCCCCGTGAGTGTTTGTCAGATTTACATCCAAGGTAGACTCACCCCATCGATAGCCAAGGAAAAGCCTGGATTTAGCGCTGCTATCCCGGAGGAGGATACCAAATTTTCTGGGAACTGGCGTAGGGAAGGCCCTCTTCCGTCCTTTGGAGATTCTCGCGAGTCTTCACGACGTCGTTTGGATGGACATCCAGGTGAACGCCCACCACCGCCACCAAGCGCTTCTGACGAAGTCAGTGACTGGAGATCATCACGCCCAAAGGCGGCCGAGTCGGAGGCGCCGTCGGCTCGTCGAAGGGGCTCAGGTTTCTCTATTACGGAGGGCCAAGCTGGCAGTGCGGATAGAGAAGAACACTGGACTATTGGGAGCAAATTCAAGCCCTCGTCGCCTGAGGAGTCTGCGCAAGGCAAGTTTGGTAGCGTAAAGGGTAAACATGAGTCTGTTCATGCGCGGGATTCCCCTGATGAAGGTGACTGGCGCGCACGGAGGGTTTCCCGTGAGTATCAGTGTTAATACATTGGCAATGCTTCGGTGCGACTCATTTGCTCGCACACAGCGAGCAGCTCCACTCCTCCAACTCCTCAAATTAGCCGCAAAAGGCTTGAATTGCTGCCTCGTTCCTCCACGGGTTCCACCAGTCCATCTCCCCTATCTTCCCCAAAGTTAGCTTCTAATCTTCCGAGACCTAGTCCCTTTGGTACTGCAAAGTGAGTTGATCCCCACGAACCGAGGAAACATTCTAAAGTGTTGTAGACCAGTAGATATGTCTTCAAAGGAACGCGAAATTTCTGCCCGCTTGGAGCTCGCCAAGGACCGGGCTCCTCAGCACTCAATGTCACGCACAAACTCTCGACAAGCTACCGAACGAGGACCCTCGCATCCGATTAAAGCTTCGTCGACTTCGCCCTCTACTGCTCCAGCTTCGGGGTCATCTGCCTCACTGGCTACTTCCACTGTCAGGCCGTCATTCAGTTTCGCAAATGCAGCCGGCGCAAAAACAACTGTTGTCGGAAGGATGGATGATGAGCCAACTACAGAAGATACAACTTCCGCGATCCACAGTGTTACTGATCAGGGGGCTGAGATGTCTGCCTAGACACTTCGATCACAGACCTTACGCCGTAACATAGACGGATGTGAGTTCTAATCGCAGAATATCACGAGTACAAGGGAGTACTCCATACTATAGACGACAGTAAACGTCCCCGACTACTGCCGGTGGTGTAATTCTGGATCAACGAATTTCATGCGTCCACGACCTACAACGAGGCAATGGGGGATATTGAGTACTGTATACCCAAAGGATATCCAATCAGTATACCTTTGAAGCGGACACCTTGTGTTGAATTTGAGTTCTCGTGTATTTGTTGGATGCGTTCAAGCTCTTTGCGTTTGGCTTTTGCAATCCGCGCTTGCTCTTCACGTTCCAAACGCGCATCATATTCTTCCTCCGTCTCTTGTGGGACGATGTTCGCATCCGACGTTGGAGATCCATCACGCTCGTAGCCAGTTTTGGAGATCCGCATTTTCGACTTCTTTCTGCGAGGCTCGTCGTGCACACTACGTGATCGGGAGCGCTCCCGACTATCGTGGCGTTTGCGATTTTTGGCATTTTCTCCTGTGTGAAACCGGGATGAGATACGATGGGTTTGGATGAAACAAATGATAAACATACGCTTTGCTTGTTCCACCGTTGGCTTTGCCTTCTTCAGTTCGAGCTCGCCACAATTCGATATTACAATCGGTGTTTGGGGTCGGTCCTTGGAATCTACGGGTACTTGCGCTATGTGTTTTACTACATCTTCATAGCCCCTGATCACCTTTCCAAAGACGACGTGTTTGCCTGATGTTCTTTAGTACATGGGGACGAACCTGCATCAAAAAGCTGACCGTTTAAATGGGGACACTCTCGGAGGGTAATAAAAAATTGTGATCCGTTGGTATCAGGTCCTCTATTAGCCATGCACAAAAGTCTAATATGATTGAAGAATGAGATTAGATTCGACAAACGATGCTCAAGACACACCCTTCCGAGTCGAGGGGTCGAGAGCGATCTTCGTCAGGAAAGTGACCCCCATAGATAGATTCTCCTCCAGTTCCATTGTGCTTCATGAAGTCTGGTGATGGTAAGTAGGGAGAACACACCTATAGCTAAAGGCAAACCTCCTCCTTGAATCATAAAATTTTCGATAGACCGGTGGATAATACTATTCTTGTAATATAGTGGACGTTCTGAAACAGCCGATAAACCCCTTTCCCCTGTACATAGTGCGCGGAAGCTGCAATCTCCTCAGCTCTAATTATCGCTGGAAGTAACTTGAACAGCTCACTTTTCTGCGGTCTTTGGGGCCGTATCGCTGAATAGTTCGAAGATAACTCTGGAACAATGTGAGTATGCGTATCTCGCATACTAGTTGTGGAGAGGCATCACACCTTCCCGCAGGCTCAGAACCAATGGAAAGGTCAAAGAAGACACGTGGACGAGGCATAGACCGGCGGGTTCAATGTCAACGTTGAGATTTTGCCGAAGAGGTATCAATAACCATGCGCCAGCTTATGTAATTGACAAGTCAGATCGAGCAAGTGACTCATTCAGGGATTCGGAGCTTGATTCATTGGGTCTGCCCAGTGACCGAATATCTTGATTTATTAGTAGACTCCTCCATACTACTAACCTTTGTCTTGAGACTCTTTTGTTGAGCCGACGTATCAATTGCAGGCTAGGAGTTCAGGTCAATTTGGTCAGAGTTATGCGACGCATCTTGTCAAATAATGTTTTAGCTACCTTCGTTATGATATGCCTACTGGGAATCCCCACATTCGTGCATGACAAGTACTGCTTTCACTGATCCTTGCATGATCCTTCCCACACCTGGCTGCCCTTCTTCATTCATTCTCCCACCAACGCTCGTCCGACATCTCAATCATCAGGGTTGTGCGACATGAAGCATTATAACGTCGTTGTCCTTGGGGGTGGGTACTAATCAGCTGCTTCGTATGTCGCTGGCAACTATAATCTTCTGGACTAGCCGGTGGAGTAGGGAAGTCAGCATTAACAGTGCGATTCGTGCAAGATGTCTTTCTTGAGAACTACGACCCAACAATAGAAGGTAGTTCTTGCCGTAGTTCATCCGTCTTACTTCTCCACTAATCACACCAGTATAGAAGCTTACACACGAATGGTCGACGCCGATGGCGTCAGGGCTTCGGTGAGCTCGTGTGTGTTCTACCCCAACCAGATCCGGCCTCCCATGGTATTCTTATTCTTATACTTATCGCCCAGCTCGAAGTGCTGGATACCGCAGGGGCCGAACAATTTACTGCACTCAAGGAACTTTACATCAAGGTATGGAATATCTTCGCTAAAGCAGTACATACATTACTCATGTGTATATTTCATTTATTGTTAGTCCGGCCAGGGCTTTGTCTTGGTTTTTAGGTATTGCTTTTTTGTTCTCTATTTTATTGTGCCAGTGTCACTTACCAGTTCCAGTCTTACGCAAGAAAGTAGCCTGCGTGAGGTAGACAATCTCCGCCAGCAAATCTACCGTATAAAGGGTGGTGACACTGTAACTCTTTTTTCCACCCTGGCCCTGTAGTCAAGATGCTCAACTTGATATGTAGAGCGTTCCTATCGTCGTCGTCGGCACCAAGTTAGATCTGGACGTTGAACGGGAGGTTTCTCGAAATACGATTCATTCCCTGGTGGAGCGGTGGAGTATTCCTTTCTACGAGACGTCCGCTAAACGCAACTGGCATGTCTCCGATGTTTTTCAAGATCTTGTGAAGCAATTGCTCGTGCGGTATCCTGACCACCCTTCATGCAAGAAACCGACTTGGTTTCGCAAACCATGTAGGGTTATGTGAGGTCACATCTTTCCATCCCGTGTGTATCACTCAATACTTGCGTATCCTGCACCATTTTATTATGTCTGGAAAGGTAATATAGATGTTACGATCTCATGTATGTATGATTGGCAGTTGTTCTGGCCAAGGGTCTGGACTCATTACATAACATAAGGATTATGTAATCTATTTGTAAATATTTATCCCTTTTTCTTCAAGTGGCTCTGTCACACTTGACTTGCACGACGACTCGTCTGTCTTTTCACCCACCTGGTCAGCTTTGTTACCTCTCTAGAGTTAATTAGAAAATGGTGCGTTGAAATATGCTTTGATGACTATCTCACTCATTTCTGAGCCCTTCAGAGTCACAGTAATGGATATGGTGGTGGTTATGGCGGTGGTTATGGTGGTGGGTACAGTGGCGGATACGGCAATCATGGTGGGAATTGGGGCGGATACGACGATCGAATGGGTAATCTGGGAGGAGGTTTGCGTTCTATCGACTGGTCCTCGGCGAAGCTGGAACGCTTCGAGAAGAACTTCTATGTGGAAGATAAACGGATTTCGGCTCTTAGTGAGCGAGAAGTTGAGGAGTTCAGGCGGAGCAAAGACATCAAGGTAACAGTATGCTCCAAGGTAACGAAGTGAAGTGTTTTGTTGATTGTTTTTTAGGTTCAAGGGCGTGGTGTTCCAAGACCAGTACGCGCCTTTGACGAAGCTGGTTTCCCAGAGTACATTATGTCTTCCATTCGTGCTCAAGGCTTTACCACCCCAACGCCCATTCAGTGTCAAGCATGGCCTATGGCGTTGAGCGGTAGAGATGTCGTCGCAATTGCCCAGACTGGAAGTGGGAAAACGATCTCCTTTGCTCTTCCAGCCATGCTCCACATCAATGCGTGAGTACACGTTATCAGGTTGTCAACTTTTGCTTATCCATGCAGTCAACCCTTGTTAGCCCCCGGCGATGGGCCCATCGCTCTTGTGTTGGCACCCACTCGTGAACTTGCAGTGCAAATCCAACAAGAATGTACAAAGTTTGGGTAAGCTCTGTAATGACAATTGTGTCTATTCACATATGAAAACTGCCACAGGGCAAGCTCGCGCATCCGCAACACAGCCATTTACGGAGGGGCCCCCAAGGGACCTCAGATTCGTGATTTGCAACGTGGGGTCGAGGTCGTGATTGCGACACCGGGTCGTCTTATCGACATGCTGGAAACGCAGAAGACGAATCTTCGGCGCGTCACCTATCTAGTGATGGACGAGGCCGATCGCATGCTCGACATGGGTTTCGAACCTCAAATTAGGAAGATTGTGTCTCAAATCCGTCCGGATCGCCAAACCCTGATGTTTAGCGCGACGTGGCCAAAAGACGTGCAAAAGTTGGCAAATGTATAAAATCGTTTTTAATTGGTGTTGGATATTAACGAGAATATTTTGCAGGATTTCTTGAAGGATATGATCCAGGTGAACATTGGTTCCATGGAGTTGACTGCCAACCACAACATCCAGCAAATCGTCGAGGTCTGCAGCGATTTCGAGAAGCGCGCCAAACTAATCAAGCACCTCGACCAAATCAGTTCTGAAAATGCCAAAGTCCTGATTTTCGTAGGGACCAAAAGAGTTGCCGATGATATCACGAAATATTTAAGGCAAGATGGTTGGCCTGCTTTGGCAATACATGGAGATAAAGAACAGTGAGTCGTCTTACGACGCTGTCTGGATTAGAATCAAGCCGACTATTTTTTAGGCGCGAGCGTGACTGGGTTCTTGGGGAATTTAAAGCAGGTCGTTCTCCGATTCTAATCGCCACGGATGTCGCATCCCGTGGTTTAGGTACGTTTCTTTTCTTTCCACAAGCGCTCCGATCGGGACTATGCGCGTGAGAATGCGAGCAACCTGTAAGGTTTGGCAGTAATTTTTCGAACTTACTGCTCGTGATTTCCACCCACAGGAAGATCTCGGTTCGCGGTGCCATCTGCTGCCGTGTCCTGTCCACAGAAGCGCTTGTATCCTTTTTGTTGTTTATTTATTGATGTTGTATGTGCTTCATGTCCATTCCATCGGTCTTCCGTGCTCGCCTTCCTCGTTCCCTTCATCGATGACTTAATACTCTGGTCCGTACCAAGATGTGAAGGATGTTGGTTACGTTATCGTAAGTTTGTTGTTCATTGCCCATTGCTTCGCTAACTGTCTTGCAGAACTATGATTTTCCAAACAATTGTGAAGACTACATCCACCGTATTGGCCGCACTGGGGTAGGTCATATCTCGTATTTGTTTTCTCTATAACTAATGAATCAACACTAGCGTGCGGGTATGAAGGGCACATCGTACACATATTTCACCACCGACAATTCGAAGTCTGCCCGGGAGCTCATTGGCATCTTGCGAGAAGCGAAAGCGCATGTCCCTCCCCAGTTAGAGGAGATGGCAATGTACAGTGGAGGTGGTGGTCGAAGTTTGTGCTGTTTCATGGAATCTATCCTTTATACTGAATCACTTTATAGGCCGTTATGGTGGCAACCGTGGACGAGGTGGTGGCGGTGGTGGTGGTTCGCGTTATGGGGGTGGGGGACATGATAACTATGGTAGCAGCAATGGAAGAGACCGCTGGTGAACCTACAGTGCCCTTTGCTGTGATGATAGCATAGATCGTTGTTTCAGTGGTGTATACCATTTGTAGATGTTCTTGTTTAATTGCCTTGCTCGCCAGGGTCTTTATGTCAAATAATTAAGAGCCCGTACGGAAACTGTCAGTTGACCGAACTTTGAGGTTTGTTCATGTTTGGTGAACAGTAGGGTTCTCGGCTTCAAGCAAGCCGTAGTGCGGACTTCAAACCTAACCTGCTCTGAACTTTGAACTTTGAATGCCTGCCATGCCTCTTTCGTTCCATGATCCTTATCTTACCCCTTATCCCTTCTTCTGGAAAATTGCACTTGACCTCGTTGCATATCTTGGACTATATACTCTTGATCTCATGGCCAAACAGGTTGTAGCTGAAGCTCCCCCCTCTAACTTGAAAGCCAAATGGATGCCTGTCGAGATTATGGCCATTGTTGGCTACCTCCATGAGCATTGTGCTGGACGCACAGACTCTGGGAACTTCAAGGAAGTGACATACAATGCCGCCGCCAGTAAAATTTGCATCCACTTCAATGGTGTTGGTGGCTTAAAAACCAGAAAGATGGTTTCATACAAGTGGGGTACCGTATGTCTTGCAATTACAATCTATGATCATTCCACACATTTACTGAAGAAAACTTGTCAGATCAAAGCCATATACAATGCGATTGAGTCTTATTGCAGCGCAACATCTGGAGTTCACTGGGATAATGTGAGAGGTGCCAACATTGAAGGCGTTGATGCAGCCAATGTCTGGGATAGGTATGTTGAACAAAAGGTATGTACATTTACTTCTTCTATCCATTCACCGGTGCTCAGATCAGTCACATTAGGGAAACGAAATAATGAAACCGTTCTGAAATAATGGCTGGGAGTACTACGAGAAAGTCCATGATATATTTCCGTCAGGTGGTGCTACTGGTGGCATGGCATTCAATGCCACTGCTCAGTCAAGTACTGCTTCCAATAGTGGGAGTACGACATTTAATGTGCCACCGGTTTCTACAGCGACGATGACGACTAGCACTCCCTTCACCAATAATAATGTAAGAATGTTGCTATGACTCATTCCCATTACAACTAACATTTCTCTGTGATACAGACATCGTCTGACGGCTCAATCATAATGCCCCCCTCTCAACTAGCCCCTTCCAACCCTGGAAAACCTCAGAGCAAACGCTTGTTCACCGATATCTCCTAGGATCTCGAGGCTTCTACAGCTTCTCAGGCACCCTCTAGCGCCCCGTCCTCTTATCCTCCAGTTTCCATGTCCTCAAATACATTGCACCTCCCTGGTTCCTCAAATACATCACACCTCCCTGGTTCCTCTGGGCCCTGAGCCACCGGCAGGCCTCCCCCAACCAAACGTAGCAGAACATCCGCCAGTAGTCATGGTCGCAATGACAAAGGGTCAAAAGTCTCCCCCACCGTTGCTCTTGCTAGTGTTCAAGGTTTGGTCATTCATCTCATGGAAACGATGAGAACAACATTTGTGGATCCCATGATGGCAATTCAGAAGGCAACCAAGTCGTTATTCGCAGACAAAGACATGCCTGTTGAGCATCGCCGGTTTATGCTTAGCCTTATGGGTACGACAAATACTAATAGTGTGGTTGTATATATATCTATTCCAGACGCTGTAGAATGCCGATCATATGTGAAGGACTTATATGATATGGAACACGGTATGAGCGCTGCAGAGGGGTTTCAAGCTACATGTTAGTATTCGCTCAGGCTTGTATTTGTTTTGTACTATCACAGCTTGCTCTTTGTTGTTTTTGTTTTTTGTACACGCTGTAATACAATCGTTCGTTGCATTGTCATATCTCATAAGTTCTGAAACCAGATGGTGAACTGGACACTTAAGAACGAAGTTAGACCAGTGTAAACACAGGCCTAACGAGTGACTGAATCGAGACGTCGTGTTGATGTAGAGTGTCGATGACGACAATGAGAGAGATGTGGAATAGCACGAGTGGTATTTCAATCTGATATGTAAAGAGCATCCGTTTATGGGGATGAAGCGGCAAGTGCGATGGTAGGAGTGGTAATCAAAATGTCCAGGCCCCCAAGGGAGAGTAGACAAGTGAATAGGACTAAGGAAAAGATGATGAGAGGAAACGGTATATATATGATACTAGGGTGGTTTAGGGTAGGTCGTCTGAGTTCTAAATAGTTGAGGGCCGGTGAGGGAAAGACAAAGATAAGGAAACATGAGGAAACAGCAAGGTAACCGTGAGGTGTGACATCATAGATAAACGAGAGTCTGGACTCGAGTCACGTGTTGTCCCACGGTCATGTGACAAGGAAGAGCAGAAAGTCACATGATCCTAAAAGGGGTCAAGTCATGTGACTAGGTCACGTGACTGTGGAAGTGAAAAGTGCTAAGTACAATGAAGTGAATAAAATGAGAAAAACATAGCGTGAGGTCCAGAACTATAACACTACCCCCCATTCACCAGCTTCGAGATCCAGTCTCAAATTGGTGAATTCCGAATAGGAGGGACCGAACGGTGAGAAGAGAGACATGAATTGGTCCTCGGAGATCCCACGGATAGGACGTGGGGCCGCGGGATGAGTTGCGTGAAAATCGTTGATGGCGTCTTGGGTGTGTTTCAAATTAACGGCAGGTTTCCAGGTGCGATCCACCTCGTCCCATCCTTTCCAATGGATGGGGTACTGTAATTTTCTGCAGTAAAGACGTGATTGGATGATATGGTCCACTTCGTATTCTTCGTGACGATCTTTGGTCACAGTAATGGCATCGGGTTTATACACGTTTTGCCCAGCTAGCGGGGCTTTATAGGGTTTAACGTGGGAAATATTAACGGTTGGATGGATGGAAATGGATGAGGGGAGGATGAGGTTGACGGCATTAGGGAGAACGGCAGAGATATGATAGGGTCCAATGTACTTTTGGGTTAATTTACGGGCAGGATAGGGAAGGGAGAGGTGATTTGTTGAGAGCCAAACGAGATCACCGATAGAATACGTGGGAGTGGTGGAACGTTTGGATTCTTGTGTGTGCAACATCTGATTGCGTGTTTTCTTTAGCGTTTCGCGAATCTCGTCATGGGAGCGTCCGAGGGTTTTAGCAAACAACCCCTCAGGGGTTTTAGTGGACATTGTGGGTTCGCTTCTCATGCAAGGTGTGTAGTTTCATGTGATCGTGAACGGCGAAGTTCTGGT
>JBBPRT010000230.1:0-16101 GCA_038093175.1 Boletus hoseneyae
TTCTAGTGTCACCATTACAACTCCGTCCCTCTCTAGCTCAGACACCAGTACCACGCCCACAGGGACCAGCGCTGCGCCACTTGGTACAGACATTCGGGTCGGCCTACTCACCTTAGCTGGCGCACTAACCCTTGTCGCCACTTTTTTCTGATCTTGACAATATACGTTGAATGTGTGCTTGTACTATTTTACTTTCCATCGGTCCATTTGGGCATGTAGTTTATCTTGGGCTTTTGGCATTTGAGACATTTTATTTTATACCGTGTTTATCCCATTGTGAGAAATCGCTTCGATATGAACGAGTTCGCGCATCTATTGCCGCCCAGCTGGACATCACAGATCAACGCCTGGCTCGCCGAAGACACCCCGTCCTTCGACTACGTCGGATATGTAGTCGGGGAGACTGAGCGAGAAGCGTACCTCTTTGGAAAGGGAGAACAAGCCGCTGTGCTCGCTGGTGTCCCCTTCTTTACCGAAATCTTCCGCCAGCTCGAATGCCAGTACGTAATTCACCTGTTACTCGTATTCGATAATTATCGGTTCTCAGAGTGGAATGGCATATGCAAGAAGGGGAGACATTCGAACCTGTCAAGCACGTCGCAACTGTGAAAGGGAAAGTGCGACATCTCCTTCTGGGCGAGAGGGTTGCGCTCAACCTTCTCGCAAGATGTAGTGGAATCGCAACCAAGTAAGCATTGGCCCTGCTCAAACCAAGAGCTTCCCTGATTCTGGTGATTGGCAGGTCGAAGCGGATGAAGGATCTGGCTAGGGCATGTGGCTACCAGGGAATCATTGCCGGCACACGAAAGACGACACCAGGTAACACTACTGATCCTTAAAAGTTCTTTCTGGATTCAGATCGTCTTTCTCCAAGGTTTCCGACTGGTTGAGAAATATGGCATGATCGTCGGCGGGATCGATCCCCATCGTCATGATCTGTCTAGTATGATCATGCTCAAGGATAATCATATCTGGTCAGCTGGCAAGTCATTCTGCATGGGTTATTCTGTCAAGTCCCATCTGAAACATGCTCTAGGCTCTATCACAGCTGCGATACAACGGGCACGTTCTGTTGGAGGATTCAGTATACTGCTTGAGGTGGAGGTCGGTTCAGAAGCAGAGGCCAATGAAGCGATCGACGCTGGCGCCGACATAGTTATGCTCGACAACATGCAAGGGGAGGAACTTGTCAGCGTCTCACGAAAGCTGAAAAAGGTGTGGGCGGGTAAACGCAAATTCTTGTTTGAATCGAGTGGAAACATCACGGAAAGTAACCTGCACGAACGTGCAATCCATGGTACGTGGACTGTGCAAAGTCTCATATCCTAGTTCGGCTCACTCGGTTTTCCAGAGATTGACATCCTGAGCACCAGTGCTGTTCATCAGTCTGTGCAACACATAGATTTCAGTTTGAAGATACGGGTACCGAAGTGAAGAGTATAGATACGATCAATACATCAGCACTCCAAGTCGAACAACTTCAGTGCGTTCAGTCCAAGGACGTTAGCACGTGCCGAGTCCCCCCACGTCCGCACGCCTCGTATGGCCCTCAAGTTATCTTCAACGCTTTGCCATTTCTGGCTGGCTTCCAGAGGTGGGAAGAACGGATGGTCGGTACCGAACAACAATCTGGTACTTCCAACATCTGTCTCGAACTCTCCGCCTGTGTTGCTATACGCCTCAGCTCGTTCGATGACATTACTCACAAAACCCAACTCCTCGGCCCCATACGCAACTGCGTCAAAGTAAAGTTTACCGAGATAGTATCTTGCATCATGCTTCAGCCGCCTTGCAACTATGGGATCGTGCGCGATACACGAAGCAAGGCGTGAGGACAGTTGAGGGAGAGCGCCACCCGAGTGGGCCAAGAGAAGACGAAGATTCGGGTAACGGTCCAAGACACCAGCCAAAATAAGCCGGGTGATTGCCTGGGACATTCGTAAGGGGGGAGTTTCAGACAGGTGACCGGGCTTACAATTGTGGTCTCGAACGGAAATCCCAAAGCCAAAGGAAGGACATGTCCGTTCGCCATCTCCCCGAATGACTTGGAATCGACCCCATAGTGGGGATGAATGAAGACGGCGAGATTCGTTTGCTGGAGAGCTTCCCACACAGGTTCCAGTGTCTCGTCATCCAGGCCATTCCCTACACCCCTCGTGCCCATGATGATACCCGATATGTGAGGCAATGTGTTTATCTGCCTGATGGTCTCAAGGACCGATGATATGGAAATGCCGGGAACGAGAGGAAGCAGCCCAAAACCATATATTGACTTGAGTCCTGGGAAGCCTTCCGCCTCGGGTGATGTGGAACAATATTTCTCCAGATCATCGTTCAATTCTTGCGCAAGAACATGTGCACGCTCTGGAGCCAAGAAATCGAGCCATGGATTTGCTGAGCTGTCCACAAAGGCCCGGATGTCAGCAGGCCTAAATGCCATGGAAAATGCAACGGTCTAGCACCTGACAAAGGAGATATCGATATCATGTCGTTTCATAAACAGCAATTTTTGTTCTCGGTCCCAGTACTGTCATGGACGCCACAGATCAGTATGGTGCATCAATCGGATTTTGATAACCCACCTGGGGTCCCACAGGACGACCGACTCCAGGCTCACCATCTAGGATCAACAGTCGCTCTTCCGGCTGGTTGTCCGCGTTCATGCGGTGGTATATACGGGGGGCCGAAGGGCGAGCACGTAGCTCATCAGCATAGCGCGGAAGGTAGACATGAGTGTGAACGTCAACGATGGGGGCTCTCGAGGCTGAGAGAGCCCGTTTAGCCATGGTTTGCTTTCCCAAGTTCATCGATAAGGCAAAGGAAGCACTGGAACTGTCTCGTCTGATTTTAGAAGGGGACAAAACGAGGTGAGCTAAATTTTGTTACGAGAAACGATGCCGGAACTTACATACTCAGGAGTCAGCACCACGATGTCAACCCCTCGACATTCCCCACGGCAGATCACCACCACCACCTTTATGTGGCCGACCGACCCCAGCGAACCCGCTACACCTCACAGACCAATGTCCGACACAACAGCCGAGACCGTCGCCGAAACGCGTTCTCCGCGAACCAGGCTACGAGCTGGTCTCGACGAGGTACGTCCATTCGATCAACCTGAATCAGTGGGTTCATCTCGCGTTAGTTGGCGCAGATAGCTGCAAGGCTGGCTCGTATTGGCGAGGAGTTGAACGACGTGGTCGTTGAGTCGACGAACGAGACCTCGATGTGGAAAGCTCGCGTCGAGGAGCTCGAAACGAAGCCAGGCGCACAAGACCACCAGATTGTGCGAAATATTAGGCAGAGCGATGCCGAACACAAGCTCAAATTGGTCCGGCGGGCCATGCTCGGGCTCTTGGAAGACCTGGGGGTGAAATCCCAAAACACGATTCGCATTAACTTTCTGATTCGTGTGTTTACTCAGCCAGATGAGGAGACATTGTCAAATCTTGGCCACTCACCGAAGCCGGGACGCGTTTCTGCCAGTCCAGGATATACAACCTCTCCGGGCCAACCCTACAAATCGCTTGATACACCCAAGAAGGTTTTAGACCTGAATGATGGCTGGCGTATGTCAACGACGCGCACACCCAAGAGTGCAGAAATTGTGTGTCCAATCCCCTGGACAAATCTCGGTAAATTCTTGAGCCTTGATGAGGACATGGTACGTGTTTGATCACAAATCGAGACCATACTATTAGACTATGAAATTGGCATCTCTCTAGTTATGCTCATTAGAAAGGCGAGTTGTAAATTGGAAGGCTAGCGGACTATCAACTGATGACTGCTCAGCCTTGAACAAATGGACGACCTTTGCTTCCGAATCCAGATCATACGCGATATGGCTTTCATTTACGAACCAGTTGCAATGGATGGCCCTTCCACATCGGTTTTGTTTGATTGGGGATCACCTGCAGACAATCAAAATACAGCAACATATATTCAAGGCAACATCCCAGGAAATAATGTCTTTCATACCTTTACCCTTCCCTCGAAGAAGGTGTGTTATCATACCTTTGACTCTACAATCCTTCTGATAACATACTCCAGGACAAGGCAGGCCAGACTTTGTGGTACTACATCGGTGCTCACGTCTGGACGCTTATACCTCAAATGCCCATCTGGCAATCAACAAGTGACAAGGTATGGTTCATGCTAGGTTAACAACTTGAATATCACTGGCGACACCTTCCAGGGAAAGAAGATTTTCATTTCCCGGCTTAGGAAGCAATGCAACGGAAAGTACTCGGAGAATGACCTGGGGCGTATGATCGAAGAAGGACAGCTCGAACCGTTTTGTGTGGAAGTGTCCAGTAAAGCATGCATTACGAAAAGCAAAGCATTTGCTACTAACTGTCTTCGCTATGCAAACTCCACGTCCGCAAACAGGTAGAGTTGGACTTGGTATTCTACGTGATGAGGATGTACCTATCGTTGTATCTAGCATTCTTCAATCGAGTGCCTTTTTAAATACACTGCACCAGTTTGTGGGCACCTTGGATACGATACACACGCTACTGTGCAACGGAGTATCAAGGCCCGTCACCTTGCACCGCTCATCATCCGCATTCTATCAGGGTGCATACCGCCAGGGCCAGCGCTATTTGGGGACCCGCTGCTTGCGCCAGGTGGCCCAGCCTGTGCAGGTCCGGCTCCAGACGGAAGAGGTCCAAAGTTACCACCGGGGGGAAAAGGAGGGACGGTGCCAGGTGGACCGGGTGGACCATTGGGAGGGAATGGCGGCACGCCTGTGTGTCAATTAATAAGAAGTGACTCAAAAATGGAAAAATCGAGAACATACCACCAGGGAAGGAGCCTGGGGGAGGCATGGAACCTGGAGGGAATGGAGGTGGACCGCCAGGAGGTGGACCCATGGCACCTGGCGGCGGCATGACGCCGGGAGGGAACGGAGGACGAGCTGTGAAAGAGGTTGTCGTCGAAATGAGCCAAGGTAACGAAGGACTACGTACGGAATGGTGCAGGGGGGCCGCCAAAGCCAGGTGGTCCGAAAGCAGGTGGTCCTACGAGGTGCTGAGGACCAAAGCCAAAGCCTCCTGGAGGAGGACCACCTCCACTTTCGTAAGCTGCTGTGATCTGGTCGATGATGTTTTGAGCCTTGTCATGACCGAGTGCTGAAACTAGATGTTAGAAGGGGGTGATTAGGAGATGCGGAACAGGCTGACATGCATAGTAGTCTCGGACATTGGCGAGATGATTGCGACCGCTGTTATGAGCCTTACGGACTGAGGTACAGTTAGAGAGGTACGGTGCGCAGCGCAAGGAAACTCACCTGATGCTGAATCGTGAGTTAGGAACACATCACAATAGTCGCAGTAATGTTTCTGTACTGGCGTAAATACGTGAATGGTGTACGATGGAGCGACTTACGGGCATGGTGGACGTCGAGGACAGAAGAAAATGACACAAGTGCTGACTAATCCCATAGGTTGCATGGATCCTTCATCTACAGGCATACAAGAGCCGTTTGATCTCATACGACTATCACTGAGCGAGCGGGTGTTCGTAAAGCTACGGGGCGATCGCGAGCTGACAGGTATTCTACACGTGTGTCACTCCTTTGCGCTGCATGTGTCGGGGTTGATTGTTGAGCAGGCATATGATGGACACATGAACCTCATTCTCAGTGATGTGGAAGAGACGATCATGATTGTGGATGCTGTCGATGGCAACATGGAAGATCAAGAAACTGTCAAGGTGAGTTGTGCTGCTGGATGATGCAAGTGGTGCTGATGGTCGGAAAGGTTGCAAAGCGAAAGATGGAGATGCTTTTTGTCAGAGGAGACGGCGTGATCTTGGTAGGTCCAAGGAGCGTCGAGAGACCCGTTCTGACTAGTCGACACCAGGTCTCGCCTCCATCGCGGACATGACCGTGACTCATGCTAGTATATATTTTTGAGCAGGTCCGGTAAAACTTGCACTACATGGCATGTAACAACATGATTACAATACGAGGGAAAGTGGATGGCACACTAGGGAGTGACGGCGCGAGGCTGGTCCGAGTCGGGCACTACTGCGTCCTCGGGCCATGTCTCGGGGTCTCTGCGCCAGGCAGCGTGTATGACCTTTATCTGGCAAGGATTACGGGGGCGGTGGTGGGACGGGGCTGGTGTGCGTACCACGACGCTCATGGGGAGACGGTGCTTGAGCCTGTTGCCATTGACGAGGCCCTTCCAGACCTGGTCGATGCCGCGATGCCACACGGGATCCGAGTGTGGGTCGGGGTGGGCGAGCAGACGCTGTAGACGCGCCTGGGATGGGGATGAGCGGGGCTGGGTAGTGCGGGTGTGCGGGGCGGGTGTGAGCCAGCGGGCACGACGAGCGGCGTAGTGGTCGGGGCCAGGTGGGGGCAGGGGATGAGCCATATCGAGCAAGAGATTCGCACGGTGCTGGTGTGATGACCCACAGCGCACCGCACGCAAGCGAGACAACGACGACGACGACGACGACGACGGTG
This sequence comes from Boletus hoseneyae, assembly GCA_038093175.1. Lineage (NCBI taxonomy): Eukaryota > Fungi > Basidiomycota > Agaricomycetes > Boletales > Boletaceae > Boletus > Boletus hoseneyae. Next base: position 6,476 of record JBBPRT010000230.1, read on the forward strand.
ATGAGACTCGTTTACCGACACACGTCCCCAGCGCAGTCGACGACGTCCCTCTCCGACAACGACGACGACGATCCATCCAAATCAACAATATTCTCCCGCTCACTCTCCGCCGTCGTCTCGCGTGCACAATGGTCTCGTCAACACAATCCCGAGAACCCCCCCTCATCCCATTCCCCCATGTCCCATCTCCCCCCTGAAGTACTCATACACATCCTCAAGCATCTCCACTCCCAGCGTGATCTCTATCACGCCCTCGTCGTATCGCGATCGTGGTGCGAGTGCTCCGTCGAGCTCCTTTGGCATAGACCCGCCTTCACACGTCTCTCCACCCTCGTCAAGATGATGCGGGTCCTCACCCGCGCAGATCAGACCTTCACATACGCCCGTTTCATCCGTCGTCTCAACTTTCTCTTCCTTGGCGCCGACCTCACTGACGCCCTCTTCTCCCGTCTCGCCCAGTGTGATCGCCTCGAACGTCTCACCCTTGTCAACTGCCATGCCATCTCCGATGACGCCCTATGGCGTGTCCTTCCTTGCTTACCAAATTTGGTCGCAATCGACCTCACAGGCGTCACCAAAACCTCTGACGCAGTCATCGTCGGTCTCGCCGCCTCCTCAAAGCGTCTCCAAGGTATAAACCTCAGCGGTTGCAAAAACGTAACCGATCTCGGCGTCCTTGCCCTCGCCGCAAACTGCCCTCTCCTCCGCCGCGTAAAGCTCAGCGGCCTTGAGCACGTCTCTGATGCAGCCGTCTCTGCCCTCGCAAAGTCTTGTCCTCTCCTCCTCGAGATCGATCTCAACAACTGCAAGCGCATCACAGACATCTCCGTCCGTGATCTTTGGACATATTCAATCCATATGCGCGAGATGAGACTCTCCCAATGCACCGAACTCACCGACGCAGCTTTCCCTGCGCCACTCAGGAATGATAACATTCCTCGCCCCAACAATCTCTTCCCCTCTCCCAGACTTTCCGAGGATCTTCCTCCCCTCGTCCTATCCAGGCCTCTGGATCACCTTCGTATGCTCGACCTGACGTCTTGCTCACTCATCACCGACGACGCCGTTGACGGCATCATCTCACACGCACCAAAGATCAGAAACCTTGTCTTGTCCAAGTGTACGCAACTAACAGATCGCACGGTCGAGAACGTCTGTCTTCTCGGCAAACATCTCCACTACCTCCATCTCGGTCATGCGGCAGACATCACCGACAGATCCATCAAATCGCTTGCAAGATGTTGCACGCGGCTCCGATATGTAGATTTTGCAAGTAGGTCGTTTGCCGATTCGATGCGTATACCACTCACCTCGCTCTTAGATTGCACACTCCTTACAGACATGTCCGTATTTGAGTTGGCTAGTTTACCCAAGCTTCGTCGTATCGGTCTCGTACGGGTCAGCAACTTGACCGACGAAGCGGTTTATGCTCTTGCGGAGCGTCACAGCACTCTGGAGCGCATCCATCTCTCGTACTGCGACCAAATTTCCGTCATGGCAATTCATTTCCTCCTCCAAAAACTCCACAAACTTACGCACCTCAGTTTGACCGGGATACCATCTTTTCGTAAACCAGAACTACAGCAATTCTGTAGACAACCTCCACAAGTACGTTGACAACCGAATCTAAGTTTCATTATTCCTCACTCTGAATACAGGAATTCAATATGAGCCAGCGTCTGGCTTTCTGCGTGTACTCCGGAAATGGCGTCTCAAAGCTCAGATCTTTCTTGACAGATTTGTTCAATACCATCACAGAAGACATGAATGGGGATGATGAAGAAACGGAGTATGACGATGACTTTGATGAGGGTTTCAACGAGGTGCCCCAAGACGTCGAGATGGAAATGGGCAACGAAGGCGATATTGACGTAGACGAAGATTTCATGCGCGATGGACCCTTCCGCTACCGTAGCGTGGACCCTCCTGAGGTTCAGCCAGTCCAGCCAACCGTCAACTCTACGTCACACGCACCCGAGGGACCCATCCAACGCAATTTGACATTGCGACCCAGTCAAGCCTCTCTTCCTCCTGGTGGCCCGACCACCGTTCCGCCAGCTTTATCCCTGCCTGCAGCTCAGGATGTCATCATCCATCCTGTAACAGGTTTTTCCAACGGAACGCAACGACGGTCACGGGGATTTGGACATCAACCAGTGATTGAGCTATCCACCTCCCCTGCACCAAGTGACATTGGTTCCAACCGTAGCACCGGAACGACGCAGTCGAATGGTGCTGCTTTCTTTCGGACATATCACGACTTGTCTTCAACAAGGAGCACCGAAGCGATGACACCAGATTATGTCTACGCCGAGATTGGGCACGGCAGGGGTACTGTCGGGCATTCAGGACACATGAATCCCATGCCCAGACACGCTTTCCCGTCCACCGCTTCGCTTCATGGCACCATTGTCGCTACTCCACAAGGCATTACCCAAGTTATGCACTCCGCAGGGATCCCTATGGATATATATCAGGAACGAGGGGCGCTGGCATCAGATCCCCCCATCATAACAGAACCTTCTCTTCCATGGCCGCATCGCGAACCTCCATCCCCGGCGACATTGCAGCCTAGTCCTCTGGAGACATACCCTGCACCATCCGCTATGACTCCCGATGCAGACCCTCGCGAGCCAGAAGCAAGAGGACGGAGTGTGAAGAGGAGTCTGCGAAACACATTCAACGCCGCAGAGCACTATGCAGCAACTTTCTTATTTGGACGTGGGTCTGCATCCAATAGCACGGCGCAAGACGGGAATACCAATGGGCACGCAGGTCAATAGTCCAGGTCGTAAATGGCGTGGACGTGTTGGAGTCTGCCTTCTTGATTACGGGCTTGCCCGCTTATATTGTTCTTGACCTCGTTTACAAGCATTAGGGCATACTTCCACTTTTTGTTTTTGTTGTTGTCGCTGTTGTTACACCAGATGTATTCATCCATGCCAATGTAGTCACCTCGCGCAACAAGAGACATCCTTTTACGGCCTATATCAGTTTTCTCATCTCGCCGAGTCAACGATGAACATTCGTGTCGCGAGGGTACGCGTCGAGGCATTCGGGTCTCCACACTACTCACGGCCAGCTAGATAGAAGATCTCCAGGGGATGCAAGCATGCAATTTGCACAACCTACCAGAAAACTATACGATGAAATACTGTACGTCGATAGTGCAGCCTCCTTGCATACAAGCATGCCTTTACCTTTGCAGACCTGTATCATGCCATGACTTGGCCATCTCTGTCGTATGTTGCAGAAGATCACAAGGGACGGATAGTTGGATATATCCTGGCAAAGATGTTCGCCACTGTCTACGATATATTCTCGTCTCTTACATCCATCTGCAGGGAAGAATCTGAAGAGCATCAGGATACCTCACCACCCTCCGAGCCCCCCCACGGCCACGTCACATCGATATCCGTCTTACGGTCGTACCGACGACTGGGACTAGCCAAAAAGCTAATGGTGCAGTCCCGTAGGTCCATCTCTGTCAAAATAATACTTGTAGGGAACTGAAAATCGTATCGTAGAAGAGGCCATGGCGAATAACTACAACGCTGCCTACGTCTCCCTTCATGTCCGAAAATCAAACCGTGCGGCTCTCAGTCTCTATCGCGACACGTTGGGTTTCACTGTCAAAAGTATCGAAGAAAAATATTGTGCGTCTGTTGCTCTATGCATCGATGTAAGCAAGCTAAGAGTAGGTCGAGATGCTGATGGTGAAGACGCGTACGCCATGCAATTATTATTCGACCAATGACAGCGTACCTGCAACAATATATATGACTGAAAAATATAATGATGCTTGACTTGTTTGCTATTTGCTATCTGCCGCAGGGTCACCTTTGGGAGTTCGTTGTGTTCCAAGCGCGTCGCGGATCAGTTGAGCTGTCGCTAATCCCAGTCGGTAATACCCATCATTGTTTCCTGCTTTGAACATTCCCGTGTGTGCTTGAACTTCGTCCCCAACAACGCAATTTGGGCAAGGAACATAGTGGGCAAAGGCGGGTGATGAACGAGAGGGCAACACCACAAACGTCCTTGGATCTGGATGGGTTGGAGGGGATGCTGGTAAGAACACATAGAATCTAGCAAACGATCAGCCAATGGCACGGATGATCTCGAGCCCGTGCGTACGTCTTGAAGACTATCCCTTGTTTGGTGTTTGCAGCGAGCAGATTATCTAGTCGCTCACGCATGGCCTTTTCGTCCCATAAATCGCCGATAAACTTCATGTGATCGGAAGCCCAGGTGTATCCAGATGTGATATCGTCCCGCCGCATGTATGCGGCGCTTGCGGTTGCGCCTGCAATGACGGCACCCCCGAGGGTGTATGCTGCCGGTGCCCACTTGGTCCATGCAGACGCTGGCGAGGCCTCGGACGTTCCTGCCGTGATTTGAAGCAGGGGAGTAGCAGTCGGTTGTTCGGTTCCTCTGAAGAACGAGTACACGTCGGTGACGATGCCCCGAGCTGCACTCGCATATTCCAAAGCGCGTGTAGCGCTGTTCTTGAACACGAACGGATGTATGCCAAGATACTAAAGACGAGGGGTTTATCGACAGCCAACAAAGACCCGCAAAGAGACTGACCGGAGTGTCGAACGCGATGCAGGCTATGATCCTGGGCCACAGCGGTGCGTTTCCATCAGGCCTTGATTTGATGAACTCCAACAAGGCATCCGATGCTAGCAGTCCACCCATGCTGAGGATATCGTCAGACCGTTGTACGAATCGCGTTGCGGGCACAGAGGCACACCTATGTCCGCATAGCACGATCTTGACGCTTCCAGCACCACCACCATGGGCGACCTCTTTCTGGACGGTCAACGTCGTGAGCCAGTCTGCGAACCGCACGACGGCTGCGTTCTGGAGAGAAAGTGGTTTGCTCGGTGTCACGATGGTCCGGTGGGGAAGCACGAACCAGATCTCCTTTAGTCTGCCAATGATGATTTGTAGAGTCAATATCTCCTTGACGGCGATGCGGTGGATATTGACCTCATAGGCAGGAAAGACGACACACTCGACGGGAAAATCACCTTCACTTTCTGACAAGATGTGGTGTAGCCTCGAGGGGAAGTTCTCAAAAGTCGATTCCGTTCCCTTGAAGCTACAAGTTCAAATGAGCTTCGTTCCGTCCACATCCCATGCAGGTCGCACCCGTGAATGAAAACGACGAGGAGGAAATCCCTTGTTGCAGTGTTGTTCTCTGTCGGTGTTGTCGTGTTCATTGTGGATCGCACATTGCAAGGGGTCTCTATAACAGGCTACTACGAATCATCCACTGCACTATGTAACGCATCGCTAAGTCTGGCTCCAGCCCGTAGCCTGGCTAGAGTAGGGCGCCTGCGTCTGCAAGACGAATGGTTGGCTTTGGCTGTGAGATTCCTCGACTGCAAAACTGTTTGGAGAGCTAGCCCCATGGCTAATTATGTTGAGGGGCACGTTCAAGGACCCGCAACGGAAAATGTGTCCCCTAGTCGAGTTAGGGGAACTACCTAGCGGGTTGAAGACCAGCTGCTCCGAGTCCCGAATTTCTTCGGAGGGGAGTACATCTGATTCATCGTCTGTTGGCCACCTGAGTTCTGGGTCCACGAGTCTGTCCTCAGATGCAAGTGGAGGTTGAGAGCCCGCATTGTCTTGTGTGAGCTGCTGTTCGACTACCTCTTGCGAGGAACCAGAAGACCATGAATGGGGTCGATGGGTAGGCGATTGCTGGTGACGACCGCGCTGGTTCGTCTTGTGACCATGTGTTCGCTCAAACATCTCGACGGCGGCAGAGAGTCCGGAATGCACATCTTGCCTCACCAAACCATCAAAGGCTGGTGAAACTGGCAACTTTTTGGGAGAATGGGTTTGGGGAGGGGAAGACAGCTGTGTAAAAGTATTGAACTCGCCGTTTTCTGGACGGTCGTGTATTTGGGGGACCGATGTGGGTGGCACGGCGGACGGTGTCTTACTGCGCGACACGCTGGTGGGGCCTGGAGTCATGACAGTTTTGGGTGCAGACCGAGTGAATGAAGAGGAGATACCCTCTAGCGAGCTATGGAGACTCTGGAGGTCCATTCTCCTCATCAGTGCGATCTCTGCTTTTCGCAGGGGTTTCATCGGCCAGACGTGATCATGTTTGACGTGTGTGTCGAGAGCGTCGATGGTCGAGAACGAGGACCGACACCAGTCCCAGCGACACGAAATGGCAGTTGAAGTCGCCATGGTGGAATGACAAAAGGGTGTTTGTTATTGTTAACGTTCAACGTTGCGACCACCAAGGAACATGGACTTCGAGTCTGCGATACTATGCTACATTGGTCTTTCACCTGAATACGAACCCCGGCCAAGCTCATCGCCCATCGAGTTTCTGCGGAAATATCTACACATGCTACCACCTCATTTGATTGTCGGCTTTTCATCGATTACGACACCAAAGGAGCGGAGCGTGATAGCAGCGATTAGAAATCGGAGACTTGCATACACGGAAACGAGACCGAAGCAGCTGACGTTTGTAGAAGCACGGAATCGATGGCCGCATCTCTGGGTCGGAGGGGGACGCCATGGACAAGAAGCAGCGAAAGAGGAAAGAGAGTGGGCAGAAAAAGCGTTCTTGGGAGGTGGTGCACAGCAAGTGGGAAAGCTTGGAACACTGCTCGCAGATTACGAAGAGGAGAGAGAGGGAGAGAGAATTCGCCAGGTGAGATGCCAACGAACGAACGACGAATTCGTGCCCGAGGAGGAAGACGACGCGATGGTGCCCGAAGAATCACCAGAAGAAGAGCGGGCGATGTTTGAGAGACAGATAAAGGAGCTGTTTATTTACGGCCTGTTGGAGGTGAGTGATGGAAATGAACGAGAATCGAACATGATGCAAGTATGCAGGGAGCGGATTATGAGCTTGTGGATTGGAGTGAGCAGTACGACGTCGAGGACGAGGAGAGGTACTTTGAGGAGGAGGAGGAGGAGGAGGAGGAGGAGGAGGAGGAAGCGTGACCCGGCCGTTTGCTTATTTTGGGAATTATTCGGAACCGAGTTCTTTTGAGCTTGCCCTCATCCTCGTCGTCTGCCCACCCTAAATACTCCATGGCGAGCCTCACGTCCGACATTCAGCGCGCACTTCAGCTCGCCGTCGGTGAAGCCAACAGTCCCTTTGTTCACTCCCAGTCCCATCGATCACCCAAGAAAAAACGTACGCGCAACGACACCGCAGACGATGCAGATTCAGACAAGCAGCAAAAGAAGTGGAAGAAATCACCAGACAGCCAGACACCTGACAAGGGCAAGGCCGTGGACACCGACATCGATGAGCAGGACATCTCGGTCGACAGTCAGCACACCACATCAGCCGCCTTCTTGAACGCGGTGGTCGCTGCAGCTTCCGCGACCTCAGACACGCAGCCCATGGAAATCACTCATTACCAACACACCACTCCGTTCCAGGATCAACAAATCCTTCCTGACCATCCTTCCCCTTACATCCAGTATCCCCCTGTCCACTATGGTTTCCACGATCCATCCCAGTTTGACTCTCCCCAAGGTCATCCCATGTTCCCTGCTCTGCCCGCTCTTCTCCCCGACTTCCAGTTTGCGTCCAATGACGACATCATCCGTGCCCTTCAAGACATGGATGTATCCAAGATCGCGACCGTCCTCAAGTCGCTGGGTGATGCTGCTGCTGCCAATGTACCGGTCTCTGGTCCTCCTCCCCCTTTTATCCCTCACTTTCCTCCGATTCCTGCGAATGCAATCCCTCGCTCTCAGCAACAACCGGGCCTCCCGTCCACGTCCACGTCGTCCACGGCTCCCATTCTCTCCTCCGTGCCAAAGTCTACGAAATCGTCACATAAACGCGTCTTGGACATGAGTCTCCCTGGCCCGGAGCAAACCAACCAGGAGCATGCCCATATTCTTGCCAACAAGTGGATGAACGCGAGCAAACTAGCCGAGTTGGTCAAGACGCAAGGTAAACGACTTGTTACCAACGACTGCTCCCGCTTTCAAGCATTTGTCCAGGTCTCGTTTATAAAAAAGGCAAATTCTCCGCGATAGAAGAGCAACAACTGCAAAACGCGATAGAAACATTCAAGACAGTGCGTCACCTTCGAGCTCTGCTGTCAGCTGTTGTTAACACACCAATTTTAGTCCAGAGCGCTCACAGACGAGCAAATTCAGGAGATTATTTTTCAAAAAAATGAAAAGGGCAAGGAAAATGCCTTCTGGTCGGAAATAAGTACGCCCATGTCGCGGTTGCTCCCATTTTCTACTTCATATCTCCTTCAGCCGCCGCAATTCCACAACGACCGATCATCGCCGTTTATCACCATGTCCGGAGGGCATTCCACCCGAAGAAGCAACAAGGTAAATGGACGCCAGAGGAAGACAATGTACTGCGGCGGTACGTTACCAATCGTTGCACGGTAGCGCCGCAAAGCTCATCGCGCTTTGATACACTAGAGCCGTTACTGACCTTGGTCAACAATGGGAAAAAGTTAGCGAGATTGTCGGACGGATGTCGTCAGACTGTCGAGATCGCTATCGCAACCATATTGCGAATCGTGAAGCCCGTGTCACCGGTCCGTGGAGCAAGGAAGAGGAGGAAGAACTCACAAGGATTGTAACGGAGATGACTGTCGACCAGGGCAAAGATTTCGACAATGATGTCTTTTGGGGAATCGTCAGCGAAAAAATGGGTAATCGGCGGGGGAGGCAGCAATGTCGGATCAAATGGTGGTGTTCCTTTTCACCTGGTAATCCAGCGCACTTATCTAGCTCCGTAGGACGGATTCTCTCAGCAAGACGATCAAAAACGAAGGGCAGAAACCGCGCTGGAGCCCACAGGACGCTTACATCCTGGTTCACAAGTAGGTATTTGCCAGCTATCATATAGAACTCCTTTTCGAACGTTATGACGGCAGGGTCGATTCGCTCAAGGTCCGGGATGACACGGAGATCGACTGGAAGACGTTGCCTGATCCCGACTGGAACTTGTGGAGTGCCCATTCATTACAACGGAGATGGTTGACTATGAAACGCAGTATCAAAGGATACGAGGAAATGACCCATCAGGGTTTGTGGTATTGATCGACCGAATATGTCGCATTGTTCACTGATTTTATAGAGATCATGGATATCCTTCGTGTGAAGAAGGCTCATTTACCGCCCGCGTCATCCGCACGACGGCGCAAGGTTACGAGTGCTGCGAGCGTAGATGATCAAGATGGGCTCCTTGATCTCAGTACCAGTACCAGCAGTGCACTTCAAACGCCAGTTCCTGATGTGGGAAGTTCGGAGGGTGCGCAGGACAAGGACAGTGCAGGGTCATCGGAGGAGTGACTTCAAGCTAGTCTTTGTTCGCTGTTTCATAAGCGATGTAGTACACTGGTCATTCGGTTACCGTTACTCTGCAGCGTATGACAGTCAGACTACTCCTAGCAGACCAGTACCACTTTTGAACCCCCAACCTCTTGCTGCAGCAAGACTGATACCAACGCAGCTGAGCAAGAACCCCGCAAACCTGGAGCGCATTGTCACAAGTCTCTGAGCATCAAGGTCAAGAAAAATACCTAAAGAAAGCGACCCGAGAAATTGTCCTTTCTTCGTGAGGGGTCCGAGAAGAGGCAAAGATGGACCTCAGGACGGCG
>JBBPRT010000231.1:0-16063 GCA_038093175.1 Boletus hoseneyae
TTCAGGAAGAGATTGCGCCAAAGTCCTGGTGGGGGGTGTTGCTATGCGATGCTGTTCAGTTATTGCAATATGGCAAGTTCTTTCATAGCCTGCAGCAACACGTGGCTGCCCGGTGCTGATTCAACTATTTTTTAGAACCTACCCCGCTTTTTTCTTACCCCAGTGCCTGCATTTTACTCTATCGCCTTGACGAGGTTTGTGCGAGGACAGCCCAGGGATCAGGAGAAGATTATCTCAGGATGCTGGAAATGAAGCTCCGCGTTGACGGCCGTCAAAATCCACAGCAACGGCTGCAAGTAGTCCGCCTTGCTCTCGCAAAATACTTTGCAAGATGCGCTATGATTGGAACGGGTGGCACGCAGATCATCGATAGGAGATTGGGTTCCGTTGTATAAGGCTGTTTGTACTTGTCCATTTATGTGCTACTCATTTTCCCTACCGTTCTCTCAGCAAGCTGAAGGGAATAATTGGTGAGTTTTTACGTCACATAGCTGCGTTATAATAATATAGATAGATAGATAATGCATTCGAGTAGAACTATGAGGTAAGCTACTGACAAATGGATTACCATCATGATGGATGGAACGATCGTCTGCGATCTGAGAATGATCCATCGTCATTCGACCGGGATTTCTTGCCTTTCCCTGGTCAGCAGGTTGCGCGTGAAATAGCCAAACAGCTTACCGCTTGGAGTGGGACTTTGAACGTTCTCTCTGACCGTCTCCTCTCCAGGATAGCGCCACTTCCTCTTTGTTCCCGCCTTATTATGTAGATGCGCGACTTGGGACGTACGACTGAGACCTAGATGTTAGGTTGGTCAGTAACGCGAACAAAGAAGAACATTGTTCGGGACAGTACCTCTCTCCCGGTGCTGAATAGTTCCGGTCTTCTCCTGACCACCAACCAAGGAAAGAGGATTACATTTCTCAGACAGAGAGGTGGTGTGAGTGGTGCTGACCAAGGCAGCCTGTGAGTTACCTTCGAGATATCGGTTTGATAAACAGCCTTATTCATATGCAATGGAGACATCTACCTTTGCCAATTACACATGATACGTTGGGAAAGTCGTCTTCATCGGAGGCTTCGTCCACGGGGCGAGAAACGCTGTGCGCTTTGGCTTGCGCGCCACCTCTCGAGACTGTATGGCCTTGCCCGGGAACCAGGATGGCGCTGGCAGCATTCTTTCGAGCAGAAGTGTTGACGCCCGGGTTCACGACGTTGCGGTCGGCGACTGAGCCAGCGATGGTTACATACTGCTGGCCTCGCCTAGTAGCGTTGACATCACCGGTCGCAGTGGCGGATGGGTTGATGCTGGGGAGAACAACGTCGGAGTCGATGGCAGTGTTGAGAATTGACGTGGGTTGCTGGTCCGATTTAGCAGCGTTGGCATCAGGGGTCGAAATGGGGGGCGGGTCGATGCCTGGGTGCACGACGTTGGGCTCAACGGTCGAGTCGACGATGGCCATAGGTGCCTGGCTTCGTCTAGCAGCGTCGGTCCTACCTGCAGTACCCCTGCCGGCGCAGTTAGTGCTCTCGGCGCACCCATCGTCCACTTCCATCTCTGACAGGTCCTCTGCAGTTCGAAGTGCACGTCTAGGCAGGATCTTTGCCTGGCTCCGTTTACCCTTTGGTATCACCCTGGTATCTTCAGTCCCGCGAAAGACAATGTGCAAGGCGGTATCATGATTGTCTTCGCCATCGCCTCCACATTGCCGTCTGTAAGCGTTGCTTTCAAGGGCCTGTGTGACAAAACGACGCCAGCGGACCTCAGGCAAGGCGAACAAACCGAGTCTGCAGACAACGCACCTTGACGAGTTGCTCAAGAATCTGCTGCACCACCGGGTCGAGGGGAGGTGATTTCACTGCAGCATCTCTGTCAGGATCACGCCATGCGAGCGGGCAGCGTTCCACAGCCTTAACCAGGCTTTGTATCGCGGCAGCATCGGACCTCCGACTCAGATTATCTCGTAACAGGGGGAGACATTCACTGATCTGGAACGACCGGCCCTCTTGATCCCGTGAAAAAGCGACCTGATCAGCAAAGGTGAACTCTTCGTCCTTCCGCTTGGTCACCGTGTACCGCGATTTGAGCATGGGACTGAGTTTCTGGATCAGTAGGCCGCGAAGGTGATTTGCGCCGGACCCAGGCGCCAGTAGCTGCGGCCTGTACTCTTCAATGATTCCCCACTCCAGGACTGCGCTCCCAGCAACATGTGGGAATTCACGATGTCTTGAGTTTGCGGAAACTGAGCGCCAACCCCAGGAAGTACGATGTACTAAGTGAACGCCGTTGATTCCTCGGTGTATGCTGCTCGTGAGCGGAAGAGGATCCCTTGTCTTAACTGCACTTTGCATAGCCTTGACGAGTTGAGCAGCGTGAGTGCGGAGGCGGCTAAGCTCTTGCGCGGCTGCGTCATTCTCCTGTCCGTCGGTTTCCTGCTGCTTTTTAGGTAGGTGTTTTCGGGTTGTCTTGGTATGAGCATCTGAGTTATCCGTAAGAGTGGGCGCTGGCGAGGTCCTGGCTGTAGATGTCTTTTCGGGGAATAGAACCGCTAGCTCCTTGGAACTCGTTATTCTGTCGGTATGTGAAATATTCGCAAGCTGCATCTCCATGTCTAGACAGGCTGCGTAACCTTGTAGAATACACTGTAGTAACTGGCATGTATAATATCAATAACTAGTCACAAAACTCGAGAAGTATCCCTCACCATATTTTGTACAGGAACGCCAGGTCGAAGACGATCATGGTTTCTCAATGCATCAATGGCGACTTGCGTGTACGACAATGCAGCTGTAGATTTGGCCAATGCCATCATGTAGTCCACAAGCGGGTCGAACCATCTCGCAGTCTGTTCTCGTTAGTTACGAGGAGAAAACATAGGAGCATCGTGCAAATACCTCCTTAAGGGCCCCTTCGATGCGTGCTAGATGAGAGGCCAAGACGCGAAGTGGCGCCTGAGTGAGAACAGGAAGGCCGTAGAAAGGATTGGTGGGATCCAAACATACAAATTTGAACTTTGCCGCGAATCCGTCTAGAAGGGGATGCAAGTCTGTGGGTACCTCCATCCGCACATCTGGCTCGCGCACATATGCGACAATATCATCACAGGCTCGAAGGACGTATTCATCGTATGCACAAGCGTATTCCTCATCATCCATGCAAGTAAACGCATCGACTGCTGGCTTGGATACGTGTGATGTGAACGCAGAGTTGATAGTGTCAAGGATGTTCTGCGGACCAGTCAGACTTATGCTGCTTGGCAAGGTATGAGACTCACAGTGGACTGAAGTACTACACTTTTTTTGAGGCGACCCCGGCACGCGCTGCTTCGTGAAGTTTGGTGTATGTTGATCTAAAAGCATCCTTCGCATCCTCCGGGTTTTTCTTGTAACGTGCCATTAGTTGCTCAACATCATCATCGGATAAATTACAGGAGCTAAAGCAGAGATCTAATCTCTCTGCCATGACGGCGATGGCAGCACTCAAGAGCTACGAAATACATCAGCTTTAATACATGCGGCATCACAGGGGACAAGTACTGACGCCACCGTACGTCCCACAGAGGTGTCCATGAAGCCAGCGTACATTCATCTCTGGCATTTCCATGAAGTGTCCACCGTGCTGAACCAACAACTCGACAGCATGAAAGGCTGGGTTTGAGTTGAGGATGGCCACGAATTTGTTGGCCCTTTTGCGAATGCCTGTAGTGGCACGCAACTCTGCCAGTCTAGCTGAACGCATCTTCTCGTCCAAGGTGGACATGTACTGAATCTCCATGATGATTTTTTCCTCTTCGGTTTCCATGTAGACATGCTTTGTCTCGTTGCGACTAAGGTACTGGGCAAGCCTTAGCCCGTCCTTGAGAATAAGATCTATGAACCTGAGTAAACCGACGCAACTAGAGTAGACAGGATCAAGTACACTACCTTCATCATAGACAGCAACCATCCACTGTCCACCGTATTTCAAAATCCCGCCCAGTCTCTTCATCTCCTCGGGTAACACACTATTAAATTTGCGTACCTCAACTTCTGTGAGTTCGTCATCCGCTAAATCCACGATTGCGTCACGTTCTGCAATGAGTTTGTCCATCCCGGTTTGGATCTCCTCAAGGTAAACCTCGAGGGATGCAACACGATGCCGACCACCAGCGCATTTGAACTCCACCTCCTGCGAGCTGGATTGTAACAGCTTCAACTCTGGGAGCTTAAGGGGATCGGTGGGATCCTGAACAAGCGAGGCTAGGTCGAGGAGGTTCCTCGAAATAACGATGGGTATAACGCTCTTCAAGTCAAAACGATCGAGCCCTCCGACGTGGAAGGATTCGACGAGCCTTTTGACTTGGCTTGGTTGCAGCGTCCTGGGATTCCACGTCCCGAAAACTAGGTGATCTTTGTGTTCGATAAAGTCCAAGGTTGCATATCCCAACAGGGCCTGCTTGACTTCAGTCTGAATACGCCACCGGTCCTGAACCTTCGGGTCCAACGCCTTGAAAAGGGTCACCTCCGACGGTTCTAGGCGAAGGGCTGTTGGAACAGCCTGTTCAGACAATAAGAGTGAGCAGGAACGACCGAGTTTCAAAGCACCTACCAGTGGTGCACTGGAAGCAGCACCCCCCGCTGCTGCTGTTCTTTTGCTCTGCATGGTCATTGGGATGTCGCGCCTGGGAAGCTCGCTAAGCTACCGTGCTCGCGTGGCTTTGGGCTTGTCAGCGCTTCCAAATGACGGACTGGTCTTTCGAAGGGCCGCCTCCGAGTCAGGCCTTTTCAGGGGACTGACCCATTTCTGCGTGCAGCAAAAATGTGTCTGACGGATTCCTCCTCTCAAACTGCGGAACAACGACTCGGAGTCTCGTCCGCAATTTCAAGTTGCGACTCGGAACTGTGGATGCAACTGTAACGTCAGCCTGAGAGATTCACTTCGTCTGTAAAGCAACCCCGGGCCCTCCCAGCAAGTTTGGCACGCAGCGTAGAACTTGAATCTGTCTGACAACATGCTTGCAAGTTGCAGGACACATACTACCGCCCCAGTGGCAGTGCACCCCTTGGTCCAACCGTCGATGGCATTCCGAGTCTTGCAGGATCACGGCGTTTGACTTGCGGCTATAACGCTCAGCCTCTGCTCCAAGTGCAGTCGTATCCCCGTCACACCATTGACTCGGACATATACGATTCATAGGCGCCGCATAAGTGCCTCCGTAAGGTGTTGCCTACTAGTAGTACTATGGTTCACCGTATCAGCCCCCTTTAGTAATACGCTACAGTAACACAGCATGCCACCTTATCAAGTATTTAGTATGACATTGACACTGGTATACGATACGATCTGACATACTTTCTCTGCTTCTATCGGAGTAACGGAGTAACAACTTGCCAATTACTCGTCGAAGCGCGAGCTTCTTGGCGCGTTTCTCGACTACGCTACCGTTTCTCTCCTTTCAGGGCTTGTCTTGCGATGTACCGTCCCATACAGTACGTTTTCTTACTCTATTTCTGAACGCTTTCGTCTCTGATGGCAGGTTCCAAGTACCAATTCATATTCGAAGTCAACGTGTGTCTGTAAGGACACAACTCAAGGATCACGCAAAGTGCGATGATTTACTCAAGCAGGAATATAATATTCTGAAAGTGGGGAACTACTACAAGATGTTCTTACTTATATACTGCAGGCCTTGAGGCTTACTCATGTTTACCATGAGGTGTGATGTTATATTACGTTATAGTTCTAGAACGGTCTGGAATATGTGATGATGTGAAATGTGAAAGAGAAATAAGTGAAGAAAAGTAAAGTTCCTAACAGTGTCGACATCTTTCCTCATACGTGCTCGCATTAATGCATCTTAGCCTGAGTGGTCGTCCTTTTACGCACCTGGCCCTGAGATTCGTGCATACTTGGAGCACATTGTTGAACAATACGGCGTCACTCGCTATCTCCGACTCCAACATGAACTTGTTCATGTGCGATATGACGAAGCGGATGGAAAGTGGCACCTGCGAATCTGTCAACCGGGTCCTGCACATACAAAGGAGAATCTATGAGGAGTTTGAGGATATCGCTGATTTCGTTTTCTACGGTGCGGGTGCCTTGAGCCGGTGGTCATGGCCGGACATTGAAGGACTAAAGGACTTCAAGGGTAAATTGATGCACTCGGCCAACTGGGATACAGACGACTGGAGAGAAGGCGTCAAGGATTAGAGGGATAAAATAATGGGCGTGATTGGCGTCGTAAGTCGGCTCACTTTCGTCTGTGTCAGGTTTATGGACGATATGATCTATGTAGGGCTCGTCGGCGATACAAATGGTGCCAGTACTCCAGCCACACATTGGAAAACCGTACAATTTCGTTTGGAGGAAAACATGGCTGGTGGATCCGTTTTTTGCCCAGAAGATTGCTGAAATGACCGGTGCTGACCCTGGGTCCTATCTTTCACGATTCTCCAGTCGCAGGCCACCCCAGCGTGACCGTACCATAGCTTCCATTCGCAAATTTTACTGGTGGCCTGGAGCCGCCAAAGACATTTCTACATACATTGAACATTGCCAGGTGTGCTCCCTCACGAAGGGTTCGTCAAAGCCACCGGCAGGAAAACTTCTTCCTCTACCCGTTGCTTCCCACCCATGGGAGGACATTTCAATTGATTTTGTAACTGGACTTCCCCTTTCTCTAGGTTTTGATTCTATAGGGGTTGTCGTGGACCGTTTTTCCAAAGAAATTGTTCTTTTTCCTTGTATGAAAACAACTTCTTCCTCGGACTTAGCTTCATTATTTAGAGACCATGTTTGGTGTCTCCACGGACTTCCTAACACTATTCTTTCCGACAGAGGACCGCAATTTGTCTCGGAGTTCACCAGAGAGTTACTGAAAGTCCTGGGCATACAGCAGAAGCTGTCTACAGCATACCATCCACAGACGGATGGACAAACGGAACGGATCAATCGGGAGATCCTCGCATATCTACAGGCTTACGTGGCCAAAAACCAGGATTCTTGGGCATCAATGCTAAAGATGGCCCAATTTGCACACAATAACACTATCTCAACGGCAACTGGAACTTCGCCGTTCACGATCACACGAAATTACGCACCTCGCATGGGAAGCGAACCCACAACGTCCATTAAAACCCCTGGGGGGTCATTTGCTAAAACCCTCGGACGCTCCCATGACGAGATACGCGAAACGTTAAAGAAAACACGCGATCGGATGTCGCACGCACAAGAATCCAAACGCTCTTCCGCACCCACGTATTCTATCGGTGATCTCGTCTGGCTCTCAACGGATCATCTCTCCCTCCCTTATCCTGCCCATAAACTCACCCAAAAATACATTGGTCCCTACCGTATCTCCGCCGTCCTCCCTAATGCCGTCACCCTCGTCCTCCCTTCATCTGTTTCCATCCATCCCACAGTCAACATTTCCCGCGTTAAACCCTATAAAGCCCCGCTAGCTGGGCAAAACGTGTATAAACCCAATGCCATTACTGTGACAGAAGATCGTCACGAGGAATATGAAGTGGACCACATCGTCCAGTCACGTCTCTACCGCGGAAAATTGCAATACCTCATCCATTGGAAAGGATGGGACGAGGTGGATCGCACCTGGGAACCCACCATTAATTTGAAACACGCCCAAGACGCCATTAACGACTTTCACAACGCTCATCCCGCGGCTCCACGTCCTATTCGCGGGATCTCCGAAGAACAATTTACGTCTCTCTTCTCGCCGTTCGGTCCCTCCTATTCGGAATTCACCAACTCGAGACTGGATC
The DNA here is from genome assembly GCA_038093175.1 of Boletus hoseneyae. Lineage (NCBI taxonomy): Eukaryota > Fungi > Basidiomycota > Agaricomycetes > Boletales > Boletaceae > Boletus > Boletus hoseneyae. Next base: position 7,768 of record JBBPRT010000231.1, read on the forward strand.
TCGAAGCTGGTGAATGGGGGGTAGTGTTATAGTTCAGGACCCATATGCTATGCTTTTCATTTTCTTCACCTAATCGTACTTAACAACTTTCACTTTTGCAGTCACGTGACCAAGTCACCTGACTTACCCCTTTTTAGATCACGTGACATTCCGCTCTTCTTCGTCACGTGACCTCACACGTGACCGTGGGACAACACGTGACTCAAGTCCAGACCCAGTCCAGACTCTCGTCTTATCTATGATGTCACGCCTCACGGTTACCTTGCATTTTCCTCATGTTCCCTTATCATTGACTTTCCTCACCGGCCCTCAAGTATTTAGGACTCAGACAACCTACCCTAAACCACCTTAGTATCATATATATACCATTCCCCCTCGTTGTCTTTTCCTTAGTCCTATTCACTTGTCTAACTCTCCCTTGGGGGCCTTGGACAATTTGACTACTACTCCTCTGCCATTGCATTTAGCCGTTTCATCCTCATCATCGGATGCTCCATACTTTCTACGTTTCTATCCCAGTACACAAATTCACCGTAACCCTCGTCATCGTCGTTGACACCGTCTCCTGACAAGTCGTTTCTATTCGGTCGCTCATTAGGCCTGTGTCTACACTGGTCTAATCTCGCTCTTGGTTGTCCAAGCTCACCATCCGGTTTCAGAATCCAGACTTGTATCATGTACATTGTGAATAGAGTTTTGTAATGACAAAGTGGAATGAAGGGGTGAGAGTGGAAATGAAGCCAATAAGATGATATTGGTATGAGACATGTTTGTACTCGTGAGTGGAATGGACACAGAAGTGAGAAGATCAAACATATTACATAAGACTCAAACAAGACTTGAATATATTACAATCATCACAATGGAGTATGTAGGATGACACCAGTGGGATCACATATTGTTGAATGTAGCTGCTAGGAGATCTTCATCTTCATCTCCCTCTTTGTCTTCATCTGAGGTGATAGGTGCAGCATCATCAGAGTCATGAATGAGGGTGACTAGCATGTCATCATTCCTATTGATGAGCATAGAAGCAGCAGTAGTAGCAGTGGAAGGATGCTTTAATGCTAGTGATTCATCCTGCAGGCGGGTCTGATGATGACTTGATCCTGCTGCCAGCAATGTATTATGAATCAATAGAACAGGAACAGGGTAAATGACATACAAGTGGTGATGCTAGATGTCATGCTCTGGCGTTTCTGTCTGAGTTACGAGGAGACTCGAATAGACTTGGAGGGTGTGCGAATAGAGGGAGTCACATGGGCCTTACCTTTTTGCTTAGTGTGTGATAATGAAGCCTTGGCATGTGAGATAGATGTGGCAATGAGGATGATACCATCGGTTGCACTGGTGGCAGATGGAGCGATAACAGGCCCAAGGATATTATGATGCTCTAGAGGTGACTGGTCTAACATAATAACAAAGCAAAAGCAATGAAATATGAATGGCACATAGTGACTGGCAAACAATGATGCACGCACGATGAGTGGCAGGGACATGAAGGCGCTGGATTGTGTCTGTGATCACTGGTGATATTGACATAAATCATATTATGTAAATCATAGACAATCTGATGTACATTCAATTGAGGGAACCGACTCAGTGCAACTAGCAGAATAATCTAAATAGGAATATTGGTTAGCCTATGGCATCCAATAATACTTGTGGATGATAATATACAACCATACGCATTGCTATCACTGGCAGTTATTCGCTGTAATTCAACGTATGTGTGCAATCGCGGCAGAATGATGTAGAATTATCACCTTCATCGTCGTCTTCCATCTGAGTTGGTTTATAATCTGGACCACTGGCAGCATATGTATCTAGCATGTGAATATCCAAATCGGATGCAAATAGGCAGGGAATAGAACTGGATGGAGCCTTGTCAAACATATGAATATCTTGAGGTTCTGCAGCAGGTAGGATGTGTGTGGAAGTGATATGCATCATGATACCCTCTGAGCCTGTCGTCGTATTGGCCTGTAGAGATGCTTCAAGTCTCCCTATCATGGTTGAACGAAAGTAGTGAGTAGTGTTGAGGGTCCAATATGCCATGATTGCCTTATGATAAGTTTTGTCTCCAGTGGCAATCAATACTGCATGATCGTCATCCCATTAACTGAGAGTCTGGAGAATGTCCATTGTGTCACTGGCAGTAAACAAGCAGGAAATGGATGTTATATCGATGTCATCAGTGGCAGGTTGACTCAGATCATGTTCTGTGGCATCTAACGGCTTGCAAGTCACATTCATATTGAATCATAAGTCATCCATGTTAGGGATGCTGATATTCCCATTGATTATTTGTGTCAAGTCAGCATCATCCATCTGCTCACGCTTGATATATGCATTGTACACCAGATGAAACCGGATGGAGACTTGAACAACTTAGACTGGCGTATTCGCAGGGATGAGGCGTGAACTTATGGAGATGATTTGTTGGAGACGAGTGTCGACGACAACAATGAGAGCGATAGTAAACTGTGATGATGGTATTGACACGTAGAAACGACGTAGCATCCGATAACGAGGATAAAGCGGCAAAGTGCAAGGGTAGGGAAAGGGAGTAGTAAACAAAGTGTCCAGGCCCCCAAGGGAGAGTAGACAAGTGAATAGGACTAAGGAAAAGACGATGAGAGGGAACGGTATATATATGATACTAGGGTGGTTTAGGGTAGGTCGTCTGAGTCCTAAATAGTTGAGGGCCGGTGAGGGAAAGACAAAGATAAGAGAACATGAGGAAGCAGCAAGGTAACCGTGAGGCGTGACATCATAGATAGATGGGTAGAGTCTATATAGATGCTGGCTAAGTCTGGACTTGATCTGGACTCGAGTCACGTGTTGTCCCATGGTCATGTGTGAGGTCATGTGATGAGGAAGAGCAGAAAGTCACGTGATCCTAAAAGGGGTCAAGTCATGTGACTAGGTCACGTGACTGCGAAAGTGAAAAGTGTTAAGTATGATGAGATGAATAAAATGAGCAAACGTAGCGTGAGGTCCAGAACTATAACACCACCCCCCATTCACCAGCTTCAAGATCCAGTCTCGAGTTGGTGAATTCTGAATAGGAGGGACTGAATGGAGAGAAGAGAGACGTAAATTGTTCTTCGGAGATCCCACAGATAGGACGTGGGGCTGTGGGATGAGCTGCGTGGAAATCGTTGATAGCGTCTTGGGCGTGTTTCAAGTTTACAGCGGGTTCCCAGGTGCGATCCACCTCATCCCATCCTTTCCAATGGATGAGGTACTGCAATTTTCCGCGGTAAAGACGTGATTGGACAATGTGGTCCACTTCGTATTCTTCGTGACGATCCTCTGTCACGGTAACGGCGTCTGGTTTGTATACGTTTTGCCCGGCCAACGGGGCTTTATAAGGTTTAACGCGGGAAATGTTGACGGTAGGATGAATAGATACGGATGAGGGCAGGACGAGGGTGATGGCATTAGGGAGAATGGCGGAAATGTGATAGGGTCCAATGTATTTTTGTGTTAATTTACGGGCCAAATATGGAAGGGAAAGGTGATCCGTGGAGAGCCACACTAGATCACCGATATTATATGTGAGAGCTGTGGATTGTTTGGATTCTTGTGCGTGTGACATCCGATCGCGTGTTTTCTTTAGTGTTTCGTGTATCTCGTCATGGGAGCGTCCGAGGGTTTTAGCAAACAACCCCCAGGAGTTTTAGTGGGCATCGTGGGTTCTGATCCCATGCAAGGTGCGTAATTCTGTGTGATCGTGAACGGTGAAGTTCCGGTTGCCGTTGAGATAGCGTTGTTATGTGCGAATTGGGCCATCTTTAGCATTGATGCCCAAGAATCCTGGTTTTTTGCCACGTAGGCCCGTAAGTAAGCGAGGATCTCCCGATTGATCCGTTCCGTTTGTCCGTCCGTCTGTGGATGGTATGCCGTAGACAGCTTCTGCTGTATGCCCAGGACTTTCAGCAACTCTCTGGTAAACTCCGAGACAAATTGCAGTCCTCTGTCGGAAAGAATAGTGTTAGGAAGTCCATGGAGACACCATACGTGGTCTCTAAATAAAGCAGCTAGGTCCGAGGAAGAAGTGGTTTTCATACAAGGGAAAAGAACGATTTCTTTGGAAAAACGGTCCACGACGACCCCTATAGAATCGAAGCCAAGAGAAAGGGGAAGTCCGGTTACAAAATCAATTGAAATGTCCTCCCATGGGTGGGAAGCAATAGGTAAAGGAAGAAGTTTTCCTGCTGGTGGCTTTGACGAACCCTTCGTGTGGGAGCACACCTGGCAGTGTTCAATATACGTAGAAATGTCTTTGGCGGCTCCAGGCCACCAGTAAAATTTGCGAATTGAAGCTGTTGTATGGTTGCGGCCAGGATGACCTGTGACTGGAGAATCATGAAAAATGGAAATAAGTTCGTTACGAAGAGAAGGGGGCACGAAAATGATGCCATTCGAATTTCTGAAGAGTCTGTCCATTGCGTAGTACTCGTACTCATTGACTGCGTCAACATTTAACCTAGAGGATTCCATGCATAATTTAGTTTCAAAGTTAGGAGTGAGAGACGTGGAAGAGATGGCTTGGACTCCCGTAGAGCCAAACCCTTTATCATTTCGTTCTGACTCGTCAAGAGTCTTGGATTCTGATAGTGTTGGGTTTTCTATTTTTTCAATAATTAGTTGTGCAATGCGGTCGAACTTAGAGACGTGGAAGGAGGAATCGGAATGATTGAACAGAATTACACCAATTTCTCCCCTATAATCGGCGTCAATGACTCTGGCCATGACGTCGATTTTGTGTTTGAAGGTGAGGCCTGAGCATGGTGCAATTCTGCCGTAGGTACCAAGGGGAAGTTGAATCTTGACACGGGTGGGGATGAGTCGTTGATCGTGGGCAGGGATGTCAAGATCGTCGGTAGAATATAGGTCAAAACCTGTGGCGGATGAGGAGCCCTTCAAGGGTAAGCGGGCATCTGAGGAGGTGAGTTCAACTGGGATAGATAAAGAAGAGGAGCGGAGAACATCAGAAGGAAAAACAGTGATGTTTTCGTTTAATTTATCCACAGCATTGCCGTGATCTGGGCGATGCGAAAGGGCATCGGCACGTCCGTTCGTGTTGCCGGGTTTGTAAATTAAGGTATAGTTGAACTCCTGTAGGAGTTCGTGCCATCGCGCCTGGTGACCAGAGAGCGTTTGAGGCTTTTTTCAGTATTCGAGATTTTTGTGATCTGTCCAAATCTCGAAGTTAGCCTTTCCAATGAGATAATGATGCCACTCCTCAAGAGCACGTATAATTGCAAGCAACTCCTTGTCATAAACTGGGTAATTGCGTTCAGCAGAAGAAAAGGAATGTGAAAGGAAAGCGCAGGGGCGCCAAGACTTATCCTCCTGTAAGACCAATAATACCGCTCCAGTGGTGATGTTGCTGGCGTCTGTTTCAACGCGCATGTCTTTTGAGGAGTCGGGGTATGCCAAGAGCGGTGCGGTGGTGAATTGTTTTTTGAGCGTATCAAACGCGTTTTGCTGAGCCTCCCCCCATATATAAGGCGTGTTTTTCTTTGTTAGGTCGTTAAGGGGGTGGGCGATCTGTCCGAAGCCGTTAATGAATCGTCAGTAATAATTACAAAGTCCAAGGAATGATTGGAGGTGTTTTAGTTTGGTGGGCGCTGGCCAATCGAGGATGGCATCCACTTTTTTCATTTGCATGCCAACTCCGTCGGCAGATACTGTCATGCTGAGAAAGTCAACTTTGTCAGCATTAAAAACACATTTTTCAGGTTTAGCATAAAGGTCATTCTCGCGCAGACGGCGGAGAACTTCCTTGACGACTTCAGAATGTTCATCGTCGGTCTTACCCTTCGTATAAATACACATGTCATCCAAGTAGACGATGATGACTGCGTACATATCGTTGAATATGTTGTTCATCATCTGTTGAAAGGTAGGCGGACTGTTAGTCATGCCAAAATACATTACAATGGGTTCATAAGCCCCGAGTGTTATAGTTCAGAACCCATACGCTATGCTTTTCATTTTCTTCACCTAATCGTACTTAACAACTTTCACTTTCGCAGTCACGTGACCAAGTCACCTGACTTACCCCTTTTCAGATCACGTGACATTCCGCTCTTCATCGTCACGTGACCTCACACGTGACCGTGGGACAACACGTGACTCAAGTCTAGACCTGGTCCAGACTCTCGTCTTATCTATGATGTCACACCTCACGGTTACCTTGCGTTTCCCTCATGTTCTCTTATCATTGACTTTCCCTCACCGGCCCTCAAGTATTTAGGACTCAGACGACCTACCCTAAACCACCTTAGTATCATATATATACCGTTTCCTCTTGTCGTCTTTTCCTTAGTCCTATTCACTTGTCTGCTCTCCACTTGGGGCCTGGACTTTTGTTTACTACTCCTTTCCATACCCTTGCACTTCGCCGCCTCATCCTCGTCATCGGATGCTACGTCGTTTTATCGTCTCCATCCCAATTAACAATTTCACTGTCCTCGTCGTCGTCGTGATCGATACACGTCAACAACTCGTCATCAGCATAAGTTCCCTCGTATAACCTATTGGCTAGGTTTTACTCGTTCAAGTTCAAGTCCCGTTACACCGAGCAGCATTACAAACATGGCTTTCCACTCGTCGCCTTCTTTGATGCGAACATTGTTGTATCCCCACCTGAGATCAAGGCAGGTGAATTTGTCTGTGCCTTTAAGGCGATCGATGAGTGCTGAAATGAGAGGAAGAGGGTAAGAGTTTTTTACTGTACCCTCATTTAAATAGCGATAGTCCATGACTAGACATTTTTCGCCTGTCTTTTTGGGAATAAAGAAAACGGGTGCCGTTTGTGGAGACTTGGAAGGGCGGATATATCCCTTCTCTTGCTTGGAAGCTATAAAGTTATGAACTTCTTCAAGTTCTGCATCGGAAAGAGGAATTACCCGACCCTTTTTTGGTACAAAGTCAGGTTTGAGATCGATGGCATGGTCCCAGGGTTTGCGGACCGGCATTCATTGTGATTCTTTTTTGCTGAAAATGTCAAGGAATTTGTGATATTGGGAAGGTACCTTTTCAGTGAGGCCCTCCTCAATGGAACGTATGGAGGCATTCCAGATGCCGTGTACGAGGTTTGCTGCATTGATCGTAACACAGTTATGGGTGCAGTGACAGAAGTTGATTGTTTTTTCAATCCAGTCGATGAGGGGGTTGTGGCGTTTAAACCAATCATATCCTAAATAAATTCGGTGAGTTCCTAAATTAGTTACCAAGGCGTCAACGCCTTCTGAGTGTCCTTGATAAGATAAAACCAAAGAAATGTAATCTGTGATATTGCTGTGTGATGACGTTGAGCCATCAGCATTAGAAATGGAACGAGGAAAAGAGAATTTTTTAGTTGAGATACCAAGAGATTGTACCCATTTTTCATCTACGAACGTCTGGCAGGCGCCAGAGTCCAGTAGTGCTTTTTCTGATGTTTTTTGCCATTTTTCGTTTATCTTGAAGTAGACGTTGGTGGCGATTTCAAATTCATCACCATCGGGAATGGCTCTATGGTTAAGGTTAGTGGGGGAGGATTTTAAAGAAGAAAAAGATTTGATCAAAGTATTTTTTATTTTTTGTGGAGAATTAAGCACGCTTTGTTTTACTTCGGATGCCGCACTCAAATGAGACGCTCCTTCCAAAGGCAAAGAAGAGACTAAAGATGACACAAAGTTCGGTGAAGTATTGCCTACCAACCCACCGTCCATCTCCCCTAATACAGAAAATCAATTGTGAGAAGGAGAAGAAGAAGCGTAAGTAAAAGAAGAAATTAGGTCCGTAGCCGAGTGAGCACCTCCCTGGTTCACTTGGCCTTGCCTTTTCCCTTAAGTCCATCGGCAGCGAGCTGCCGGGCTTGTGCCGTAAACATGTCGAAATAAAATGCCTTAGCTTCTTCTGTCCGCCACAGCAGGGCAGATGAGAGCACTGCTGATGGTGCAGATGAGGATGGGACGGGGGTGATGTTGGTGGTAGGGGTGAGTTCGATTTCACGGATGTTGGAGCAGGGAACAAAACAGGTTCGACCAGTAGTGGGGTCGAAGACAGGGCGGCCACGAGGACGACGGGGTTTTTTTGCAATTGCGCAAGAGGTGACTGGTCTCGTCGCAGTTGTAACACTTGCGCGTTTCTGTCGTAGACTGGACAGCGCGTGTATCCATTGGGGCCCCTCGTCCTGGCTGGAGGCCCGCCTCCGTATACCTTGGTTCCCGACCGCCTTCCTCTCTAAGCAGTCGAGAACTGCGCTCTAGGCGCATGTTGTTAAACTTTTTAC
>JBBPRT010000232.1:0-16046 GCA_038093175.1 Boletus hoseneyae
ATGGGCAGGAATGCCCTATGCTATGGTACATTAGCTAAGAGTATAAGTCAAGTAAAAAGGTACTCACCTCAGCCGCTGCCTAAGGTGGGCAAAAACGACTGAGGTGTCTGTAAGTGGAGTCAAGATATATATACTATGGACAGAGGTATACTTGTATTATGTCATTAGTAATGGTGTGTTGATGAACCTGAAAGAAGATAACAATATGTTGTAATAGAAGAATGAACACTAAATGTTTAAGCGACAAAAGGTTATACCATACAAGTACTTCCAATTGTTCTAATCTTTCCAAGTTCGGAAAGGTGCAGGAAAGTTCGGGAAGTGGTTCCGGTGGTTTCGAAGATACTTCCAGTTCAGAAGTCCGGAACAGTGTGGGAAAATTCTGGAAGTGGTTCCAGTGATACTTCCAGTTCAGAAGTCCGAAACAGCGTGGGAAATTTTCGGAACCTGGAACACTCAGAACTGGTTGTGGTTGAATACTATCATCCCCACTCGAGTGTAACCAGAGTCCCACAGCCTTAATGAACTTCCAGTATTGATCCCTCACAAGTGGTTTTGTGAGTATGTCTGCCACCATGTCTCCAGTTGGGACATAACGGACAATTGCTTCTTCTTTGCCAATGAGGTCATCCCGAATGAAATGATACTTCCATTGGATGTGTTTGGTTCATGCTCAGAATTGCGGATCACAGGATAGCATTATGGCAGCTTGGTTATCACAGAATAATTGAGTTGGCCCCTTTTGTGGATGTCCAATTTCTTTAAAGAATGTTCGAAGCCATGCCAAATGTTGTCCAGCATTGCTGAGTCCGATATACTCTGGTTCTGTAGTGGAGAGTGCGACCATAATTTGTTGTTTGCTAGACCAAGAGATAGACCCACGGTTGCTCATGAAAAGGAAGCCGGAAGTGGATCAGGAGTTATCAGGATCTTGAGACCAGCCGGCATTGGTGTATCCATGGAAGTCTAAGTCCATGGAAAGCTCTGTTCCATCAAATCTTAGCTCCATGTCCTTTGTGGCTTGGATGTACCTGAGTACATGTTTTGCAGCCTTCCAATATGCTAGTTTTGGTTTGGCACTGAAACGGCTAAGAGTTCTGACTGTATATGCAATATCGGGATGGGTTCCGAGTATGAGGTACATCAAGGATCCGATAACAGTGGGATAGGAAACTTGATGTCCTTCAATGACCTGTTCCAGAACGATTCGATCATCTTCTGGGTCATTTGCAGACAGTTGGGAATTATGTGCCATAGGTGTCCATATAGGTTTGCAGGTGGACATACCAGTGCGTTCCAGGACTGTCCAAGAGTATTGAGATTGAGATAATGAAATTGTTTGGAGCTTTCGGTTTCTTTTGATCTCAATTCCCAGAATGTACTTGGCCTCTCCAAGATCTTGCATCTTGAAACTTGCTGAGAGTTTGGCTTTGATGAGATTTATGAACTTCCGGGTTGTCACAGCTAAGAGTAGATCATCTACATAGACAACAAGGAAGCAGACCTGTCCATCCTTTCAGAAGACATAGAGACAGGTCTCTGCATCTAAACGGGTAAAGCCGAGTGTTCCGAGTTTCTGATCCAAAGTTTTGTTCCAAGTACGTCCAGCCTGTTTGAGTCCATACAAAGAGCGTCGGAGCTTCCAGCAATAACCAGGTTGGATTGGAACTCCTTCTGGGGGTAGCATATATAGATCCTCCTCTAGTTCTCCATTGAGGTAGGCTGTGAAGACATCCATTTGGTCCAATTCCAGATCGTATTTTGTAGCTAGGGCAATTAGGGCACAGACTGAGTCAAGATTTGCTACTGGAGCAAATACTTCCTGGTAATCAATTCCTTCCTTTTGGGTGAACCCACGTGCAACTATGCGAACCTTGTATTGTTCCACATTTCCATGTTGGTCCCGTTTGATGCAGAAGACAGGCTTGGAAGTGATTGGAGTAACTCCCTTCGGAATGAGGACAGTTTCATAGACATGATTGGAATTTAGACTTTGTAGTTCTTCTTCCATTGCTGATTTCCAGAGTTCAGCATCTGCTCCAGAGTAAGCGTTTTTGAGTGTACTCAGAAGAGATTTATCAGAATTTGAATTTGCAGCACCAGCAAATATGAAGTCCTCCATGGATGCTGTAAATGCACCTGGAATATCAGGCTCGTCCTCTCCGCAGTCTGAGTGTTTTGACTGTTCCGGCTGTTCCGATGGTTCTGATGGTTTCGGCTGTTTCGATTGTTGGGCTGCTTGCCGTGCAGCCTCTTCGTCCAAAGTACGTTGGTACTCTTTGTTCTTGTTTGCTGGTCACCATAATCGGTTACTTCTACGCATTCCAGCAATCTGTTGAGCAGGAGGATGAATTGAAAGAGGTGCTGGAATTGGGGGAGCTGGAAGAACTGGGGGAACCTGAGGAGCTAGAGCAGGTGGAGCATCCAAATGAAGTTGTGAGAGCTGGTCTGCAAGTTTCTATACAGTAGGACTGATTGGTCGTTCCAAAACATTATCTACTGGTGGAGGTATTTCTTCACCCTTTATTGGTTTAGGATGAGATGGATGAGGATGATCATCATCAGCATCATCACAGTTGTGTTCTATTGAATAAGGTAGCCCTGGAAGAAGACCCCCCCACTGTCCCTCAACAGTGGGGTCATTCCATGGGGCTGATTCTGCTTCCAGAATGATTCCAGTCTCATCAAATGTGACATGTCGGCTGGAGATAATAGTCCGACGTTCTAAGTCTAGAAGTTTGTAGGCTTGTTGTCCATATGTATATCCAATCATGATGCACTTCTTTCCATGTGATCGGAATTTTCCTCCACATTATTCCTTTGGTGTATAGGCATATGCTGGGCATCCAAAGGGTTGGAAGAAAGTGGGGTCAACCTGTTGGTTGAAGAAGATTTGATATGGGATCTTTCCGTTGATTCTGGAAGTTGGGCTACGTGCAGTAACGTAGGCAGCAGTAGCCATTGCATCAGCCCAAAATGACTTTGGTAGTTTGGACTCCTCGAGCATGATATTTGCAAGTGTGGACAATGTTTGATTTATTTGTTCTGCTAAACCATTTTGCTCTGGAGTGTATGGAGCAGAAGTCTCATGGAGTGCCCTATTGGTTTGAAGTTGGTCATGAAATGCTTTGTTGATGTATTCTGTCCCTCCATCACTGTGGACCTATTTGACATAGGACTCCGAAAAGTCTTCCTGGCCTATTTCCATTCAGAAGATGGTTTGGACATCTCTTTTCCATTGGTTGTAGATTTGCAATGCTTCGCTTTTGTGTTTCATAAAGTAAACCTAAGGAAACTGACTAAAGTCATCTATAATGACCAGCCAAAACCAATAACCTTCTCGGGACCTTGGAGCAACTGGACCTCCAACATCTGTATGGATCATTTCAAGTGGACGAGTGGTGCGAGGACCCTTTTGGAGTTCAAAAGGTAGCTTCTTCATCTTCCCAAGAACACATGCTTCACAGAATGAGGGGGTACCGATGAGTGTGTCTATTTCTTGAAGTTGTTCAGATTTCACCATCTGTTGAATGCAATTCATGGAGATGTGGCCCATACGTCGATGTAAGAGGTTTATGTCCACAACAGCATGTGCAGCCTCCTGTTGGTTTTCTGGCATAACTCTTGCATGGTATAGTCCATCTTTGTGAGCAGCAACAAGTATGGTGTTCCGGTCTTTCCAAATATAGCACATTCCGGAACTGGCTGGAAACACGGTAGAAAGGCCGGCGGAAGCAAGGTGATTTACTGAGATGAGAGATATGTGGAAATCTGGAATGAGAAGGACACTTGATAGGATTATCTTATAATTCTTCCCAGAGGTTTGTGAGATAAGTGGTATTGTTCCTATCCCTATGGCCATGGTGTTTGAGCTGTCTCCAAGAGTGACTGAGCGAGGAGGATGCAGTGGTTGGTATGTTCTAAACCAGGATCGATGGGGAACAATGTGTGAGGATGCTCCAGAGTCAATTATCATTGCTTTTCCCCCACTGTCCTTAGATTGGGATGACAAGTAAACATGAATGTGTTTCATTGCCGAGTCGAATACACGTTCATTAGCTATGTTGGCTGCTTCCGGAGGATCCAGAGTTCTGTCCACCACATTTGCCTTGTCCTTTTCTTTCTCCACCTTTCTTTCTCCACCCTTCCTTAGTTTGGTGACCCACTTCTTGTATGTGTTACAGTCTATAGAGTTATGGGTTGTGGAGAGGTGGTGCTCACACCAAGTGGAAGCATTAGATGGACGAGTCGAGGATTTGGAGGTTCCGGTGCAGGAAGCTTTCATAGCTGACTCGGAATGCCCAAAAGGGTGTAGCCGGGAATCCTCGGAAGTGACACGTGTTTCTATAGAGTCGAATGTGAGTTTGCTCTCCTCCACGGTATTTATAACTGAGGACTTGAACATTTCCCATTCTGGGGTATTGGGAAGAGAATTGAGAAGAATGAAGGAGAGGACTTTGTCGTCCAGAGAGAATTTCATCCTGGCAAGGTGGGACTCAATGGTTCAGAGAGCAGAGATGTGGTCAGAGACGGCAGAGGTCCCATTCCATGAACTGCTGAAGAGTTGTTGGAAAAGGTAGAAGATGGAGGAGATGTTTGAAACTTCATGAAGTTTTATGAGAGCGTCAAAGAGTGCCTTTGAGCTGGTCTCCTTCTGAGTTTTAATGAGGAGGGCATCTGAGATATGGAGCTGAATGATGCCGTGAGCCTTTTCATCACATTCCTGCCATTCTCGGACATTGGAGCTTGTAATAACACTTGATAGTACCGGTTTTACGTCCGTTTCTGAGACTATAGCAAAAACTTTTTCAGCCCGAAGTTTTGCCGAGATTCGGATCTTCCAAATCTTGTAATTGTTTGGTCCAGTGAGAATTTTCTCCGCACAAACAGTGTCTGAGGGAGACATGGTGTGAATGGAGTTTGGGTGAACTGGGAGTGAGTTCTGAAGAGAACAGTGCACTGAGGGTGTGCGAGATAGAATTGAGTTGTTTGTCAAGTGCTGCTGTTTAGCTTGCGCCAACAGGGCTCATAATCTGACAGATTCTAAGTAATGGGCAGAAATGCCCTATGCTCAGCCGCTGCCTAAGGTGGGCAAAAACGACTGAGGTGTCTGTAAGTGGAGTCAAGATATATATACTATGGGCGGAGGTATACTCATATTATGTCATCAGTAATGATGTGTTGATGAACCTGAAAGAAGATAACAATATGTTGTAATAGAAGAATGAACACTAAATGTTTAAGCGACAAAAGGTTATACCATACCAGTACCTCCAATTGTTCTAATCTTTCTGAGTTCGGAAAGGTGCAGGAAAGTTCCGGAAGTGGTTCCAGTGGTTCCAAAGATACTTCCAGTTTGGAAGTCTGGAACAGCATGGGAAAATTCTGGAAGTGGTTCCAGTGGTTCCGAAGATACTTCCAGTTTGGAACAGTGCAGGAAATTTCCGGAAGTGGTTCTGGTGATACTTCCAGTTCGGAAGTCTGGAACAGCACGGGAAATTTTCAGAACCAGTTCCGGAACGTTGGTTCCGATGCGGAACCCGGAACACTCAGAACTAGTCATGGTTGAATACTGTCAGAATCCACTCTACCACTTTAGTGCCACTTCATCCAAAAACTATAGGGATCCCAATGCCATGGATGTAGACGCACTGTGGGAACAGGAATCCAAAACCAAGGAAGTAAACATGCTCAACCGCCCTCGAAAGCACTTCTCCGGTTGCTTCAATTGTGGAGGGACTGGTCACTTCAGTAAGGATTGCAAGAAACCTCCCACATGCTGTAAAGATTATAATTCGTCCCGAGGGGACCATAAGAAATCGTGTTCTAGAACAAAGAAAATACGTACTATGGAAACCGAAGAATCTTCTAGCAAAAAGAGAAAAGCCAAGGCAACTTAAGCGGTCTGGGTGCCCAAGTTACTTCGATTACTAATTCACCTCTGTCCTCTCGTCATTTAACTTATAGCCAAACAGGGTCTCCAATAGATTTGGAGCTCGGCCAGGGCTTCTCACCGGTACTTGATTCTGTTCACACCCCTTCCACTTTTTCAAACCCAGATGCTGCACATGTAAGAACCCTTGATCTAAGAGATATCTGCCTTGATATAATCATTAAAACCCCCGGAAAGAATAGAAAGAACTTCTGCACCAAAGCACTACTAGACAGCGGCACCAACTATATTTATCTTGACCGCGCTTATGCTGAAAAACTCCGAATTCTGTTATGACCTATCCCACAACCTATCCCCGTCTATAATGTAGACGGATCTGCTAACTCCGCTGGATCGATTACCCATTGTGCTGAACTAATCATAGAGTTCCAAGGGTACAGGGAAAAGGTTCTAGCCGAAGTGACAGATCTAGGGAAGAATCAGTTGATACTCGGATACATGTGGTTGAAGAACCACAACCCTGAAATAGATTGGCCTACCAGCAAAGTTCACATGATGCGCTGCCCCTGGACTTGCTAGGGCACTCCAGGAAAAACCCCCCTTCACCCGTCAGATTGAATCCGAGGAAATTGACACCTTGATCCACCTAAACTCCCTTAAGGAAGAACCTATCAAAGAAGCTCAACCTGAAACCCTCGTTCCAAAAGTGTTTCATAAGTATCTGAGCACCTTTTCCAAAAAGGAGTCTGAACAGATGCCGGTCTGCAAACCTTAGGACCATGCCATCGATCTTAAAGACACCTTCAAACCAAAGAAGGGCCGCTTAATCCCACTCTCTGCCACTGAACAAAAAGAAGTGTCGGAATTCATAGATGATCAGCTAAGCAAAAGGTACATTCGCCCCTCTAAATCCGAGCAAACATCACCTGTCTTCTTTGTTCCAAAGAAGGACGGGCGCAAATGGATGGTACAGGACTACCAGTACCTCAATGAGCACACAGTGAAAAATAATTACCTGCTTCCGCTGATCTCCCAACTAGTCAATAAGCTCAAAGGAGCACAATCGTTTACCAAGATAGACCTCCGATGGGGATACAACAACATCCGTATCAAGGAAGGTGATGAATGGAAGGCCACCTTCGTATGTCACCACGGATCATTTGAACCCACGGTCATGTTCTTTGGTCTCTGTAACTTCCCAGCAACGTTCCAGACCATGATAAACAAAATCTTTGCTGATATGAAGGGAGTAATGGTGGTCTACATTGATGACCTCATGATCTTTACCAAATCCCCAGACATTAAGGAACATGACAAAGTGGTACTCAAAGTACTCCATCGCTTAGAAGCTAATGATCTCTTCGCCAAACCTGAGAAATGTAGCTTCCACGTCACTGAGGTCAAATTCTTGGGAATGATAGTATCTAGAAATGGTATCCAAATGGATAACGAGAAGGTGAAAGCCATTACTGAATGGCCCACACCTAAAACTGTACGCAACGTAAGAAGCTTCTTGGGCCTGGCCAACTTCTACCATCGCTTTATTAAGGGCTATGCACAAGTGGCTCACCCGCTCAATGATCTTACCAAGAAAGATACCCCGTTCAAGTGGGAGTCAAGTCAATAAATCACCTTTGACACACTTAAGGGGAAATTCACTACTGCTCCTATCTGAAACTGGATGGTGAGTGAGGACACTTAGAACGAAGTTAGACCAGTGTAGACACAGGCCTAACGAGTGACTGAATGGAGACAATGGTTTGGGAGCGAGTGTCAACAATGATGACGAGCAAGATGGTAAACGTGTTGATTGGGATATGAATGAGATAGCAACGTAGCATCCATTGACGAGGATGAGTTCGGCGTAAAGTGCAAGGGGTAGAGAATAGAGTGGTAAACAAAAGTCCAGGCCCCCAAGGGAAAGTAGACAAGTGAATAGGACTAAGGAAAAGACGACGAGAGGGAACGGTATTTATATGATACTAGGGTGGTTTTAGGGTAGGTCGTCTGAGTCCTAAATAGTTGAGGGCCGGTGAGGGAAAGACAGAGATAAGGGAACATGAGGAAACAGCAAGGTAACCGTGAGGCATGACATCATAGATAGACGAGAGTCTGGACTTGGTCTGAACTCGAGTCACGTGTTGTCTCATGGTCACGTGTTGGGTCACGTGATGAGGAAGAGTGGAAAGTCATGTGATCCTAAAAGGGGTTTCGTCATGTGACTGGGTCACATGACTGCGAAAGTGAAAAGGTACTAAGTTCGATGAGATGAAGAAAAGTGAAAAAGTAACGTGATGGTCCTAAACTATAACACTACCCCCCATTCACCAGCTTCAAGATCCAGTCTCGAGTTGGTGAATTCTGAATAGGAGGGACCAAATGGAGAGAAGAGAGACGTGAATTGGTCGTCAGAGATCCTGCGGATAGGACGTGGTGCCACGGGATGAGCTGCGTGAAAGTCGTTGATAGCATCTTGAGCGTGTTCCAAATTAACTGCGGGTTCCCAGGTGCGATCCACCTCGTCCCATCCTTTCCAATAGATGAGGTATTGTAATTTTCTGCAGTAAAGACGTGATTGGACGATATGGTCCACTTCGTATTCTCCGTGACGGTCTTCGGTCACGGTGACGGCATCTGGTTTGTACACGTTTTGCCTGGCTAGTGGGGCTTTATAAGGTTTAATGCGGGAAATATTGACAGTAGGGTGAATGGATACGGAGGAAGGAAGGACAAGGGTGACGGCATTAGGGAGGATGGCGGAGATACGATAAGGTCCAATGTATTTTTGGGTTAATTTACGGGCTGGATAGGGGAGGGAAAGGTGATCTGTCAAGAGCCAGACGAGATCACCGATAGAATACGTGGGCGCTAAGGAGTGTTTGGATTCTTGTGTATGTGACATCCAATCGTGTGTTTTCTTTAGTGTTTCGCGTATTTCGTCATGGGAGTGTCCGAGGGTTTTAGCAAACGACCCCCCAGGGGTTTTAGTGGACATCGTGGGTTCTGATCCCATGCGAGGTGCGTAATTACGTGTGATTGTGAACGGCGAGGTTCCGGTTGCCGTTGAGATAGCGTTGTTGTGTGCAAATTGGGCCATCTTTAACATCGATGCCCAAGAATCCTGATTCTTTGCCACGTAGGCCTGTAGGTAAGCGAGGATCTCCCGATTGATCTATTCCATTTGACCGTCCGTCTGTGGATGGTATGCTGTAGACAGCTTCTGCTGTATGCCCAGGGCTTTCAGCAACTCTCTGGTAAACTCCGAGATGAATTGCGGTCCTCTGTCGGAAAGAATAGTGTTAGGAAGTCCGTGGAGACACCAAACGTGGTCTCTAAATAAGGAAGCTAAGTCCGAAGAAGAAGTTGTTTTCATACAAGGGAAAAGTATGATTTCTTTAGAAAAGCGGTCCACGACAACCCCTATAGAATCAAAACCAAGAGAAAGGGGAAGTCCAGTTACGAAATCAATGGAAATGTCCTCCCATGGGTGGGAAGCAACGGGTAAAGGAAGTAGTTTTCCTGCCGGTGGCTTCGACAAACCCTTCGTGAGGGAGCACACCTGACAGTGTTCGATGTATGTAGAAATGTCTTTGGCGGCTCCAGGCCACCAGTAAAACTTTCGAATTGAAGCAATAGTGCAGTCGCGGCCAGGATGACCAGCGACTGGAGAATCATGAAAAATGGATATGAGTTCGTTACGAAGAGAAGGGGGCACGAAAACGATGCCGTTCGAATTTTTGAAGAGTCTGTCCGTTGCGTAGTATTCGTACTCATTGACTGCATCAACGTTTAACCTAGAGGACTCCATGCATAATTTAGTTTCAAAATTGGGAGCGAGAGATGTGGAAGATATGGCTTATACTCCTGTGGAGTCAAATCCTTTAGTGTTTTGTTCAGACTCGTCAAGAGTCTTTGATTTGGATAGTGTTGGGTTTTCTATTTTTTCAATAATTAGTTGTGTGATGCGGTCAAATTTGGAAACGTGGAAAGAGGAATCGGAATGATTGAAGAGGATTACACCAATTTCTCCCCTATAATCGGTGTCAATGACTCCGGCCGTGACGTCGATTTTGTGCTTGAAGGTGAGGCCTGAGCGTGGTGCAATCCTCCTGTAGGTGCCGAGCGGAAGTTGGATCTTGACACGGGTGGGGATAAGTCTTTGATCATGGGCAGGGATGTCAAGATCCTCGGTGGAGTGGAGGTCGAAACCTGCGGTGGAAGATGAGCCCTTCGAGGGTAAGCAAGCATCGGGGGAGGTTAGTTCAACAGGAATAGATAAGGAAGAAGATCGGAGAACATATGAAGGGAAAACGGTAATGTTCTCATTTAATTTATTGACTGCATCGCTGTGATCTGGGCGACGAGATAAGGCGTCGGCATGTCTGTTCGTGTTGCCTGGTTTATAGATTAACGTGTAGTTGAACTCTTGCAGGAGTTCGTGCCATCGCGCCTGGCGACCAGAAAGCGTTTGAGGCTTTTTCCAGTACTCGAGATTTTTGTGATCTGTCCAAATCTCGAAGTTAGCCTTTCCAATAAGATAATGTCACCACTCCTCAAGAGCGCGTATGATGGCAAGCAACTCCTTGTCATAGACTGGGTAGTTGCATTCAGCAGAGGAAAAAGAATGGGAAAGAAATGCGCAGGGACGCCATGACTTATCCTCCCCTAAGACTGATAGCACCACTCTGGTGGCGATGTCGCTTGCGTCAGTTTCAACGTGCATGTCCTTGGAGGGATCGGGGTATGCCAAGAGTGGTATGGTGGTGAATTGTTTTTTGAGCATGTCAAACGCTTGTTGCTGAGCCCCCCCCCAGATATAAGGCGTGTTTTTCTTTGTGAGATCGTTGAGGGGGCGGGTGATCTGTCCAAAACCGTTAATAAAACATTGATAATAATTACAAAGTCCCAAGAAGGACTGGAGATGTTTTAGTTTGGTAGGCGCCGGCCAGTTAAGGATGGCGTCGACCTTTTTCATTTGCATGCCGATGCCGTCGGTGGATACTGTCATGCCAAGGAAGTCAACTTTGTCAGCATTAAAAATACATTTTTCAGGTTTTGCATAAAGGTCGTTTTCGCGTAATCGGCGCAGAACTTCTTTGACGACTTCGGAATGTTCGTTGTCAGTCTTACCCTTTGTATAAATACACATGTTGTCCAGGTAGACGATAACAACAGCGTACATGTCGTTGAATATATCGTTCATCATCTGCTGGAAGGTTGGCGGACTGTTAGTCATGCCGAAGTACATTACGATGGGCTCGTAAGCCCCTAGCGGCGTTACAAACACGGCTTTCCACTCGTCGCCTTCTTTGATGCGAACATTGTTGTATCCCCACCTAAGATCCAGGCAGGTGAATTTGTCTGCGCCTTTAAGGCGATTGACGAGTGCAGAAATGAGAGGAAGAGGGTAAGAATTTTTTACTGTACCCTCGTTTAAATATCTGTAGTCCATGACAAGGCGCTTCTCGCCTGTCTTTTTAGGAATAAAGAAAACAGGTGCCGTTTGAGGAGACTTGGAAGGGCGGATATAGCCCTTCTCTTGCTCAGAAGCTATAAAATTTTGAACTTCGTTGAGTTCTGTGTCAGAAAGAGGGATTACCCGACCCTTTTTGGGTACAAAGTCGGGTTTGAGATCAATGGCGTGGTCCCATGGCTTGCAAACCAGCATCCGTTGTGACTCTTTTTTGCTAAAGACGTCAAGGAACTCGTGATATTGTGACTCTTTTTTGCTAAAGACGTCAAGGAACTCGTGATATTGTGAGGGTACCTTTTCGGCAAGGCCCTCCTCAATTGATCGAATAGAGGCATTCCAGATGCCGTGCGTGAGATTTGCTGCATTGATCATAACACAGTTACGTGTGCAGCGATAGAAGTTTATTGTTTTTTCAACCCAGTTGATGAGGGGGTTGTGGCGTTTAAACCAGTCATATCCTAGATAAATATGATGAGTGCCCAAGTTTGTTATCAAGGCATCGACTCCTTCAGAGTGACCTTGATAAGACAATACAATCGAGACATAGTCCATGATGTTGCCATGAGATGACGTTGAGCCATCGGCATTAGAAATGGAATGAGGAAGGGATAATTTTTTTGTAGGGATACCTAGTGACTGTACCCATTTTTTGTCGACAAATGTCTGGCAAGCGCCAGAGTCGAGCAGTGCTTTTTCTATTGTTTTTCTCTATTTGTTGTTTTCTTTTTTAGAGTAGATGTGGGTTTCGATGTCAAATTCGTTGCCATTGGGGATCATTCTGAGGTTAAGGTTAGTTGGGGAGGATTTTAAAGAAAAAGATTTAATGGAAGTATTTTTTATTTTTTCAGGAGAATCAAGCACACTATGTTTTACTTCGGGTGCCACGCTCAATTGAGACGCTCCTTCCGAAGGCAAAGAAGAACTGTACGAAATAAAGTTCAATGAGTCTACTACATCCGACCCACCATCCATCTCCCCTAAGATTGCAAATCGGTTATGAGAAGGAGAAGAGAAAGCATACGTAAAAGAAGAAGATAAGTCCGGGGCCAAGTGAGCACCTCCCAGGTTCACTTGGCTTTACCTTTTCCCTTTAGTCCGTCAGTTGCAAGCTGCCTGGCTTGCGCGGTGAACATGTTGTAATAGAAGGCCTTGGCTTTGTCGTTTTGCCAGGCCGGTGTGGTAGAGAGTGCCGAGGGCGCAGGTTGAGGAGATACCAGCGTGATGCCAGTGGTTGGAGCCAACTCAATTTGTCGGTTGTTGGTCCGTGGTGGGATGTAGCGGGTTTTGCCCGTAGTTGGGTCAAAGACTGGTCGACCACGGGGCTTCCTTGGTTTTTTACAATTTCTGGAGAGGTGCCCGACCTCTTTGCAGTTGTAACATTTTCGCATTTCAGTAGACGATTGGACGGCGCAAGTGTCCATCAGTGCCCTCCAATCAGGCTGCGTACCGACCTCAGTAAATTGGGGCTCATGCTGAGGGTGGGTTGGAAGGTTTTGTCTTTCGAGGCGCATGGAGTTAAACCTTTTGCCGATGGTATCGGCCTCCACTTGCCACGATGGTAGAGTGTCCTCGATTACCGGACTGCGCATAGAGATTTGAAAGTAGATGTTGTAGTCTATTCTTTCCTTGTATAGTTGAAGTGCCGCGGCATCCGTGGCGTCGATGTCAGCGTCTTTTCTTAGCAACTCGAATTGTTGCGTGAAGATTTCGATGGGTAGGTTACCTTGTCGAAGCATGATTAACTTTTGGTAGGCTTCCTGGTTGAGGACATCGATTCTAAAGAAGTCCTCAATCTCCTTTTTTAAGACACTTCATTCCAGCCACATTAGGTGACCGGCCAGAATGGATTCTGCCTTGGTGGAGTACTTCTCCATGGTGATGCGGGCAAAGCTTTCTGCTTTTCCATTCATGCGGAGGAGTACCGCTGCTGACATTTGACAATTATTGAGGTCGTCGTGGCATTGTACCCAGGTGTCAATTCGCACCCACCATGATTGGAAGGTGGCACGATTACCATCCCAGGTGCCGGGTTCGGCAATAAGTTTAGACGGAAGCTGGGTAGAGGTGTAAGTGGGTTCAGGAAGGGGCTGGGCAGGGATTTCCATAGATTTGGATGAAGCAGCTTGTACAGATACAGAGGCACAAGTAACAGGAGGGACTCGCGTTGATCGAGGCTCCCAGTTTAAAAACCCGAAGGTACAAAGGAGATACGACGAACTGGGTTATCATCATCGTCATCCTCCACTTCTCTCAATGCGGGGAGATCGTCATCTGATTTGACGACTTGGACCTTTTGGGGGCGAGGGTTGTTGTTGGAGAAGTGAGGGCAGTTGGAGCTAGAGTGGCCGGGTTGTCGGCAGCGGAAACAGAGTTTCTTCTCGATGCAACGTTTTCGTTCATCGGCAGTGAGTTTGGTGACGCGAATGACATCTACATCCATGGCGTTGGGATCTTTTGCCTTAGGGGTGGAGGGAGTGGCGAACGAGGTGTAGGAGTGGGAAGGACGAGAGTTGCGTTTAGCAATCTCATCAGCGCGGTCTTTCTGAGTTTGGAAGTGGACTGCCTTCTTGTACCATTCGTCTATGGTGGCGGGGACGGTGTCCATAGCCATGATGCGGCGCATGAGTTCGGGGGGAATGGCGGCTGAGTAGTAGCCGATGAGGACGTTATCGTCAGTAATTTTAGCTTGGGAGACGGCGTTTTGGAATTCCGCTGTGAAACACGTGAGCGAAGGGTTGTAAACGAAGGAGCCGTCTTTGCGTTTTTCGCGGATCATCCATTTGGTGGAGAGCCAGGCGATGGCATTGCTGGTGACGTCGTGGTGTTTGAACGCGGTCTCAAACTTGGTGATGAATTGGGCAAAGGTGCCCATCGAGATAGTTGATCCTGAGATAGTGGAGTTGCGGAAGGTGGATGCCCAGGATGAGGCAGAGCCTTTAGTCATGTACAAGAGTGCGAATGCGATTTGTTTCGCATCAGAGTTGTAAACGTCTTTGTTTACTTCAAGGTAGAACTGCACAGATTGCAGCCAAGGTACGGCGCGTTCGGCAGAACCGTCGTAGGCTTCAGGGGTCCCAATACGGAGTTCAGTGGGTTTGCTGGACATAGTGGGCGGGGGTGGAAGAGTGAAAGTCGGAGTTCGTTGGACAGGAGTAGGGCTGGGCGGTGTAGGTACTCGTGGGATGACGAGTCTTCCAGATAACTGGTGGCTAAGGTCAAGGGCGACTTCCTGCTCGTCTAGAGTAGGTAGAGTTTCGTCAGGAGATTCTTCCTCTTCAGAGGTGGAGGGTTCATGTTCAGAGGTCTGAGGTGAGGGTTCGGGTTGTCTCCACTGAAGGTGGTAGGGTCGAGGGTTCGAGGGTGGTTGAGAAATTTTGGCAAACTACAGCGATGGTAGGCCACAAGGTTTGCACGCTAGTCTTTTGTTACGCTTGGCCCGGGTAGGGACGAGCGAAGACTCAAGATGGAGGTTGGAGACTCCAGACGCAGAGGTTTCCCCTAGGAGGCTTTCCTGGGGATAAGGGTCAAGGGTTTCTTGACAAGACGACGGCCCACTACCAGTTGGTAAGGGTTGGAGGCTATCGGCAATAGTCGATAGGTAAGCGAAGAGCGTCGACTCAGAAGTACGACGAAGACTTAGAGAGATCCAAGGGACACTTGGATGGGCGCAGAGTGAGGCTAGGACTCAGGTAGAATTGAGTAAGACTAGCGTGGGGAATACAAGACAGTATTCGACGAGTTTATATACACAAGCCAAGGCAAAGATGACTAATCGGATGGAAACGAATGGAAATAGAGAGAACGATTAGTCGGTGGAGATAAAGAGATAAGAAGATAAGAGATACAATGGTATCGTATCTAAGGGGTAAGCAAGAATGAGTCAAGAGATAAGATCATGTGAGAGGTACTTGACGGGGCTTGAACGGCCAAGTACTAGTCCGAGGAAGAAGGTTAGCTTAGATGAGGACGAGTACATGTTTTGGTGAGGTCGGTCCTCATCCAACAAGGAAAAAGAATAAAGTGTACAAAGAAAATGTAACAGAGGCGGGCGAATGTACAACGGTGGTGACGAATTCGACGAGGCCGAGGTGTAGGAGCGCGCTCAACTACAGCAGGGGTGGGAGTGCGAGGGTGGTAAATGGAGTTGTTGGGGGAAACGGCACGTTCTGGCGCCTGAACGCGCTGGAGCTCGGCGGGAAGAGGAATTGGGGATCCCGGCGCAGCTACGACGGTACCAAGGAGACCGAAGTCAATCTCTTGTTGTACCGGAGACGGTACGCGGGAGGGAACGGGGGTGAAGTCGTTGGGATCTATGCCGTGTGGGTTTTCCCAATCGGCGGGGTTGATTTCGAGAAGGTAGTTGGCGGGAGGAGTGACGTGTCGCCGACCAAGAGAGAAGGCGTGTAGGGCGACGATTTCCTGGCGGCGTTCGTATCGGTTCAGGAAGTGAGTACGCATAAACAATTAGAAGGGGTATGAACGCAGCGGGGAATGAACAGGGAGTCCTATTCAAGTGAAACCGGATGAGACCTTGAACAAGTACAACCTAATTGATAGGGTGTACGCGTGATCTTATAGAGACGACGGTGCGCGTATCGGTGTCGTATACGATGACTAGGACGATGGTGGAGTTCGTAGTAGGAATAGAGACGTAGTAGTAGCGGAGCATCCAATGTCGAG
>JBBPRT010000233.1:0-16035 GCA_038093175.1 Boletus hoseneyae
CGCCTCCTTGACCTTTTCCGCCTTGAGCGCGCCCGGTTCAGTAGGAAGCACTCTGTATGACAACACCAACACCTCAGTCCTGCACGTCGATTCATGGCGCTCTTTTCCAAAAAGACCAACTTTGTGTCCACTGTACATCCCCTCAAGTTCAGCTCACCGATGACCTGTAGAAGAGGCACGGTGAGCGTCTCTGTGAATTTGCTCGTGCGTGTGTGCAAACGCGGCATATCATCGCATATGCGTGCCTACCTTTTCAGCGGTACCACCACCATACACACGTGAACAATCGAGCGTGTCGTGCCCGTAGCTGACGAAGAGATTGACGAGTTCCTGTGCATCCTCGAGTTTGTTGACCCTTGCACCAAAGGGATGGGCGCTTTGGCCAAACTGGGCTGTTCCCTGTGTGTAGATTATTGCGTCAATCAGGGATATCAGTCTAGAGACAGACCAAGACGAGTTTGATGCGAGTAGTCATGAGGAGGTGGGCTTGCTGGTGAAGGAGGGTTAGCTAGAAACAAAGAACATCCTTTCCTGGGGACCGTGTTATATAGAGGGTTCCAGGCATAGTATATCCGTCAGACATGTGTGCAATCACCCAGTACCATCCACATTTTATCCCATGGCTTCTTATATTACATCGTCCGAAAAAATACCATGAGAGGATCGACTTTAATGCAAAGAGTCAGCCTTCGTTATCAATAGATAATAGCATTCAAAGAGAATACGAATCTAGTTCAATGCGGTCATCGCATCTACACCTAGCCGCTCACCGAGACCTTTCCCAGCATGACTCGTGCGCTTGGAGTTGCTCGACCCAAAGCCAAAACCCACCCCACCTGACAAGGACCGTTCCTCTCCATTCCTATCAGACTTGACATGCTCGTCGACAGTTTTGCATATCCCTTCGAGAGTCGTGTATGGTCCATGATAACCAAGGCCTCCCTTGGCCGGGGAAAGTCGAGCTCTAGAGTCGTCAAAGATGAGGTGGATCGTTGTGAGGGAGATAATCGGAGGCTGTAGGTTAACGAGATCCCCGGCGATCGTAGGTATCACTCTAGCGATAGCACGTCCAATCGACGAATTCGACGTCGAGAGCAATGATTTGGAGACGTAGAGAACTTCGATGATATGCGAAAGTGCGAGCATGAGCGTGGGCGATACGATATGAAATACGGTCTCTTTGTCGAGCGTGGTGATCGCGGTGTAGACGTCGCCGTAAGTGATCGGAGGACCGGCATCCGTGATCGTGAATGCCTGACCGCCAATGTCTGGGTTGGTGGATCCTCGATCTAGTTCTATGAGTCGCTGCTCGTAGCACAGGTGCGCGAGAGCACCATTCTCCACGTAGGTGAACGACTGTAGAATGTTCGGCACCCACGTTGGGTTGTTCTTCCGCACTAGATAAGCCCCGCACATCAGATCCCCCCCAGGGCCAAAAATGCCATTTCCAGGACGGATACAGCCCGTCCTCAGTGTGTGCGACTTGCTGGTGGATGATTTATCCGCAGCGCGGACAGCCCTCTCAGCGGAAATCTTGGAAACTGAGTAGTTGGAGAAGAAGTGGTCATGTTGTTTCGGCACATGACTATCGTCGTCCTTGTACACTTGGACGAAAAACGTCGGCCGCTTTTCCCAGGGCCACAGCCAGAAACGCGAGCGGCGCACGGATACGGATGCGGACGAGGTATAAATGAGAGTATTTGCGCCAATTTCCTTGCAGGCGTTGATCACGTTGAGAGTGCCGTTGTAGTTGACCTTGTTCGATCGAGGGAGGAACTGGATATGACGCTCGTAAAAGCGTATGTTTGCAGCAGTGTGAAACACTGTGACCTCTTGTTCGTCTTCAGCGTCTGACCAGGGTGCCCTGAAGGCCTCAGAAACGGCAACTGCATCGGACACGTCGACCCGCAAAAAAGAAACCTGCTGAGCAGCTCCAGTGCGCAAGTCCAGACGACTGGGCGGGCGAATGTCTAGAACTCTGATCTTCTTAGGGTCCTCTCCGCGCTCCAATAGTTGGAGGACGATCCACCCGCCGAGAAATCCTGCCTAATAGAGACATGAAGTCGGCTAGGCTGTCAAGTCAGCGAGGGAACTGGACATACACCACCGACAATAATATAGCGCCGGCCAGTCTTTGGGGGAAGAAAGTTCTTCATGACAACTGGACTGTTGGATAATGCCTTGGCAGTCGCACGCACGTCCTGGGGTGTGAGACGCGCCGGAGAGAAGATCAGAGCTACCTCGGGTGGAAGCCGTCCCAGCTTCCTGTCGTTGAGATAGCCGTATAGAAAGACCAGGCAGAGGACGATGAACAGCCAGGCGAGCATCTTTCCCGACCGCAGGAGGAGAGAACGACTGGAAAGTGCTGTCGACGCGTGTCTTTTAGCAACATTGTTGAATTGTCGTCAAGTACCGATTCCCGCCCCGCGCAAACTCCTTGATGGAACAAGGCATTCGAGTCCACATCTCAACCGAAGTACATACATAGTATCGTATCACCTCCGCAGATTCGATCTTGAAAGTTGAAACAAAAGAAAACTACCCTAAATCGCAATCATGCATACAAAACCATCGACGTGACCATATCAAAACTTTAATCAGAAGCAGGCTGAGAGTCCGAGTCGGTACCGGGCCTAAGCCACTTTCTGATCTCCGTGGACATAACCCTATTCGTGTAGAACAAAGGCCACAAGATACGTTGGAAAACACCGCTGTCCGAGGGGTAGAAGGAACTGTCCTTCTGGAGCGCGATCACTAACCACGAGGTAAACAAGGTGAGACCAACAACGGCCTCAATAAAGTGGGCGAGACTCCCAGTGGTACGAGGGTTGACCGCCGTGATGTTCGTGCTGAATACGTTCTGTCGAAAAAGGTGAATTTCGCAAAGGAATGTACCATTGACGACCTACAGCTAGAAATATCGCTGGAGGGAAGACCATCGAGAGGTAACCCATCTGATACACGGGGGTCAATCGACTATTAGACGAGAGACAAAGTCAGCACACCTGCTTGATAGCACAGGAATTCTTCATTGCTGCTTCTGCCAACACTTGCAAAGCCTTGCTTTCCTCTATGTTCACAGTCGCGAATGTCTATCGAGAGGAGGTCAACAGCGTACAAGAGGATAAGAAACATGATCAGGACCGAACCAAATGAATAACGTTATCCAGTCTGTCGGACAGCATCTCCCGCCGTCGACTTACTCTCTCGATCTCAGATATGAGAGTATTCGCCTCAGTGTGCAACAATTTTGCAGAGTCTCCCCGTTCCAAATTGGAAATCGAGGGGGCACTCATCGCTGGGTTCGGCGTATCTCTTACGAACTCGACCGACCGGCGGAAATCTCGAAGGAGCTGCTGATAGTACAAGATATGTGCTTGCAATTTATGTAGCTCTCGGGTGAGTTTGATGTCATTCAACCGAAGGACATCCGTCTCCTGACGAACCGGTTGAGATAATCACGAGGCTGGGAAAGTTGATGCTACCCACAAGAGTATTGATATAGGAGAACAGAACTTCAAACGCTTCGTCCCATGCGTAAAGTGCGTACCACAGAATCGCAAGAAAGAGGAACGTCGGGTCCTTGGATCTCCCGAAAACTTTTGACCAATAAACGCTGTCGCCTATCCTTTGTACGAGAGACTGGAGACGCCTCGCAGAAGTTGCCTGGAATTGCGAGCCGGGGTGACAGGAAATAATCGTACTCGTTGTCGTATTGCGGATCATGTGGAGTGATAGTAGATCCTGAAAAAGAGTCTTGTTGTCTTTGTATACGTCGAGATTGGTACTATTCAACTTCACAAGAGGATGTACTTGCCTGAGATTGAAAGCGGTACCTGGGTGTCAAATATCTGATTTTTCTCCTCTGCGAGCGGCGCTAGTCATTCAAGAACACGGAGGGGGGGTGTAAACGTACCCGTGTACGGGAGTGGTTCCTCCATCGACTCGGTTGAAATCATGGTTGGAAGCCTCGCTGGCAGCCGCTGGGTCCTCGTAATTGGCCGTCGGTTTTTCAACGTACGTATGAACGGAAGGACGACAGTGATGTCTAGTAAGATGAGCAGGCTGATATAGCAGGGTGTTGCATCCACCTACGATCCTCCAGCGCTGTAGCGTCCTCCTGATACCTAGACGGGATCCAATTCGCAGAGGATGCGAAGAAGAAAGGTTCGATGTTGTATCTGGCTGGAGTAAGACCACATTCATACCCTACATGCAATCGGTGACATACCTGGTTCCCAACATTTGGAGGACAGGAGGCGTCATGTCCTCAACAAATAGTACTTGCACTCGGACGTCCAAAGGTGACTATCACGCCCGCCTCAGCTTCCAAATCTGCAGCATACATCCCACTCACAGGCATCCCCAGATAATTCCAGTACGCTCGCTGATCCACGGCGTCGGTTCGACGCACGGTGCGCACTTCTCTCTGATCTTCAAAGGTCCCATCGTTAAACACGTTCAGCTTGTACATCGTGGACAGCTCGCGATCGCTGCATTTCGTCAACATCTGACTCCTATTCACCTGCTCGTGCGTCCAATTTTCGAACAAACTTTGGGGATACTGGCTCCATTCAAAATTTCCCGGTAGTCCTGCTGTGATAGGATGCACCTCGCTGGCGTCGATATCAAACTTCATCCACGGCCATGGTGTCGACGGCGTTGCATGGCGGTATCTGCACGAAGAAGTACATGAAAAAGACCCGACTGGTGCTGAGCATCTGGGCTACACGTTTCGAGTCGATCGGGGTACTTACGCCGGCGCTGGGACCTTGTGGAAATCGGCACCATCCCCTGCAAAATCGTGGTGTCGCCAATGTTGCTCTCTTCCGCCCATAGGTCCGGAGGGACGCGCTTGGACGGCAATCGCGCTCATCGCTGTGGTGATGGGTCAGATGAAAGAAACGTCAAGCATGCGTTTCTCGGTTTTCACTTCCGGCGGAGCCCGCCCTCAGGGGCGCTGCGAAGTCGCTCTCAAGCATAGCATTCATGGCGCGAGCCACTACGTTCCATCAGAAGGTCAGCCGAAAAGGTCCGCACCATTAAAAGAATTTTCTTCATAGAATGTGCGTGCGAAGCCACGTTTGACGTGTGTTCTAATCGACATTGGTCATTGTCGAAGCTGATACGGTGAGCGCAATTGAGGTTAGCTTGGGAATCGATAAACGATGGTACCTGTCTAGGGTCGACGAACGCGTCAGTTCGTTTGTTCAACAGTCGCTGGTACCAGTCAGACTGACGTCACGGTGACAATTGCCGTGACGTGTCTGTCAGCCACTACGAATGCGATGCAACGTGATCAATAGCAAAGCTAGTAGGTTCGACATACTACAATGCATATATACACAACGGGGGGGAATCGATGCTCATCCAATCGTGCTTGCGTGCGGCTCCATCAAGAACCCCGGTATCATGCAGCATTACTGATCAAGATCCGATCTGAGCTTTTTGACCACAGCAAACACCGAGACACACTTACGGCTCGTGAACTTTGCCGAGAGGGCCGACATCCGAACAAATTTCTGGAGCTCCTGATGGCGGCGGCTATGCGATCGTATACATAGAAAAGGGGCCACAAGGCTCGCCCTATCATGCCATATTTACTTGGATGGAAAGAACTCTCTGTCTGGAGTGCTATCGCTATCCACGAGGTCAAGAGAGTGAGTCCGACAGTGATCTCGATATAATGGGCAAGGTGCGCCGTAGTAGGCGGGTTGATCTCATGGACGTTCATACTGAACACGTTCTGATGCAGGATAAGCTGTGTGAATGTTGGTCATGTGAAGGACTTACCGCTAGAAAACCCGCCGGAAGGAAGATCATTGTAAGATACGCAATCTGAAATTCTTCAATATATGACAGACGAGATGCAGAATTAAACACACCTGCTTCATAGCAGCAGAATCGATCATCGTCGTCACCGCCAACCCCTGCATAGCTTTGCTGTCCTCGATATTCACACTTGCAAATGCCTGGAAAAGAAAAGTAAGGTATGCGCAGAACAAGATAAGGGATCATCGCATGCGCACCAAGTCGGTGACATTCTTAAGTCGGTCGGACAACATCGTTCTCTGCCCAGTCAGTCTGTCGATCTCGGATATGAGATTATCGGCTTCTCTGCACAAGAGCTCTGCAGAGTCGGCACGCTCCGCATCGTTCGCGAGAACACTCATCGCTGGATTGGGGGTAGATTTGACGAAATTGACAGACACCCGGAAGTCCCGAAGGAGTTGTTGATAGTACAACATGTGTGCCTGCAACCCGTGTAACTCTCGTGTAAGTTTGATGTCGTTGTACCTGAGGACGTCGGATTCCTACAGAGGAACTTGGAAAAAGAAGGCGCGACAGACAAACATTGCTTACTAGAGCGTTGATATAGCGATATAACACCTCGAATGCCTCATCCCACGCATACAAGGCATACCAGAGAATCGCGAGGAGGAGAAAGGTTGGATCCTTGGAGCGTTCAAAAATTTTTGACCAGTAAACGCTGTCGCCCGTTCTTTGCACGAGAGACTGTAGACGCTTCGCAGAAGTTCTTTGTAACTCTCCGCTGGGGTGATAAGAAATGATCGTGCTAGTTGTTGATGTGCGGTACATGTGGATAGAAAGCAGATCTTGGAGAAGGATTGTGTCACCTTTGGACATCGATCAGAGAATGTGTAACTTGTTCGAAGAGGGACATTCACCAGGAAGAAGAAGGGGTGCTTGAGTATCAATGATTTGTCTCTCATCTATGGGTGTTGCATTAAAAGACTGCAAAAGACCCTGATAGGGATGTACCCTTGTAGGCGAGCGTATCTTCTCCCAGCTCCCATTGATTCATAGGAAAGCTCGAGGTTCTGACTGGCTTTGTTCGTGTGATTGGTTTCTGGTTCTTCATCGTACGGATGAATGGGAGGACGACAGTAATATCTAGGGGATGTGAGCAAGTTGGAAAACGGAAAGTCGTGTCTACGCACGATCCTCATCGCGTTTGGGATCTTCTTGGTACCTCGACGGAATCCAATTCGCAGAGGATGCAAAGAAGAAAGGCTCGACATTGTATCTGGCTTAAATTGAGATCCCTGCATGTATGCCATGTCGACCACTCACTTGGTACCCAAGATTTGGAGAATCGGCACCGTCATGTTTTCGACAAACAACGCTCGCACTCGAATATTGGAGGAAGGCTATTAGTACAGTCTCGTCAGCTCGTATCCCGATGCGGATGATGGCCGGTACTCACGGGGATCTCCAAACGATTCCAGTACGCTCTCGGAGTCTCGACTTTGACGGTACGATCCTGGGTGCTTCTTTCAAAGGTTCCGTTCTTGAATACGTCCACCATGTGTACGCTGCAGGGCTCGTCATGGGTGATCTTCAGTATACCGCATCTCTCGACCTGGTCGTGCGTCCAGTTTCCAAACAGACTTTGGGGGTAACGACTCCACTCTGGGTCCGGAGAGATTTCACCTGGTGGAAGAGGGTGGACTTCGCTGGCGTCGGCATCAAAATCCATCCATGGCCATGGCGCTGAGGGGGCTGCATGTCGGTATCTGCTCGAGCGGCAGTGAAACTTTTGTTGGGCAGGACACAATGCGACTTACATTGGCGCTGGAACTTTTGGAAGATCAGAGACGTCTTTCTGAAGATCTTGTCTGTACTGTTCACCGCTGGGAGCCACGGTGCGGAGCTCCATGTTAATGACGGTTTCGCTCATCCTCGCGGTTGGATGTCAAGGAATGGTGGCAAGTCCCGCTCGCGTAAAGCCGTACTAACACCAGCCAGCGCCCGCTTTCATGGTCGATTTGGTAAATGAACGTGCGACTAGATAACTATTCGTCGACGGCCTCATGGCTTCACCGCAACCTTCAACGCCTCCCTACTCTTCATCTTGTCCAGCGCTTGTTGATACTCGCTTATTCTGTACACGTCAGTGACCTGCAGCCGCATCAGCCGACCATGCTGCAGAGCGCACGACTCGCCACTCACCATGCCCTTGACCTTGATTTTCCCGCTGTCGAGGTAGGCCACCGCGCGAGGGAAACAATGCGTTTGCGCAAATGACCCAATGATCTAGTGGCGTGCTAAGTGACCGAAGAGCACACGACGGCTGCCTCACCTTGATTTCGTCACCGAAAATCTTTGACGGTGGCCAGTGTACACGGTCATCATTCGAGTAAACCCCATAAATCATGAGTGTTCCACCTCGGCGGACATAGTTGATCGAATCGTTGGCGACCTTTTCGTTGCCGGTGGCTTCGACCACAACATCGAACCCGTACGGGTTATCTACTCGAATTTGCTCCCACTGCGCAGCGGGATCGTTTCTATCCAGCTCAATGTACTCGTCGGCCGCTCCGAGTTCTCTGGCGATCTTTGTCTTGATGCCCTTGTTGGCAGCAATCACCACTCGAGAGGCGCCGTTCAGCTTGAGTAGTTGTGCGAGGATGAGACCAGTCGGTCCTGCGCCCATAACAAGTGCATCAACGCCCACAGGGGGGTTGAGCTTATCCATGCCATGAATAGCGCAAGCCGCGGGCTCAATCAATGTCGCTTCCTCATCAGTGAGATTGTGTATCTTGTACACTTTCTTGGCTTCACTGTGGTCAACGTGTGAGCACCGGTGCATTACTATTACTAGGGTGCAAAGTGCTTACAAGACGACGTATTCCGCGAATCCACCCGCCATGGTGACACCTCTGCCATTGAAGTTCTCGCAAAGGAGAGACTGTCCGCGTCGGCAGTAGAAGCATTGTTCGCACTGAAAAGTCGCGGTCGGTCACTGCTCCAGACTTTGGTATAAAACCACGGGAAAGTGACGCACTGTGACCCCGGGATCAGCGACACAGCGGTCGCCTTGACTGAAACATTTGACATTTTTACCCATGGCCGCAATGGTACCGATGACTTCGTGGCCGGGGATAAGCTGCAATCCGGAGTGAACGGATCTTATCCACCGATAAGCGCGTGAATACTCACCGGGAATCTTGCGATAAATTCTCCTTCATGGACATGACTATCAGTTCCGCAGATGCCTGATTAAAGATGACCAATGCCAGTGCTTAAGCGTTTATACTCGGAGAGACATACCACAACATGTGACTGATATAGGTGATGAATGCCCACATACGCACGGTGACAACTGGTCAACTCACCTTTGAGTAGAACCTCTTCGTCTGATATGGTTGGAATAGGCACGGAACGAATATCAAACTGGCCGGGCTGTATGATAGCTCCGGTGAGAACACGCATATTCATAGACAATGGCGTTCGCCGTTAACCTACCGCATCATAGTACACAGCGTTCATGATGGCGAACGAGGGACTTGACTGGATGGAGGAGGTGAGAAAGCGTCGTGGAATCGTTGCTAGGCCTGGGATACCTTTGCAGTGCCATGCTCACTCTAGTTTTTCCAGGCTTGTTGGAAACGTTTGAACTGACTCGCGTCGCGCGGCGTGCCACCATCAAACCCATGGCAGTACTTTGGGGTGACTCCGAATCAAACCTGCAGGACACACCCGAATGTTCTTGTGCTCGTACGTCGTTGCCAAGTTGTCTGACTGATTCAAGGGGCGCAGGGGGCGCAGGCACGTCCAACGGCGTGTGGATTGTTATATAGAACTTGGTTACGCCCAGCGCACGATTGTCACCGCCTCAACTTTCGTGACATTGTAGCTTTGGGGCCAGATGGACCTTGGAAACGACATCAACATCGAGGCAATGTCGTTTTCCCAACCTATCTGTGAGTCCTTGGCTGTTGCTTGCGAGGTGTATACCGGTCAATACAACAACCTCTCTGAAGAGGGGATCAGAGTTTCGCTCACAGCACTTGGAAAACTTGAAATCGAATTGCACCTGCCTGATCCGACGGTAATCATTTGTACGCAGAAGGTCATTTGTAAGCTGCACTAGTACTGATATGCGCTGGATTCAACCTAGTCTCATAGCGAGCAGTTCGGACTGGGCAAGTTGAGTTCATGACAGGTGAGCTGGCACCTTGTTCAGAAGATCGTAGACAAGGCATCAAAATCTGAAACAGGTTTCTGAGATCGTGGGCATTACAACCTGTTGGGGCTGGGTGAAACCCACTGTATCAAGGTGAATACAATGCGACCGATCGGCGACTGATACCTGGATTAGCATAGATTAGTTCCATGTTTACGGCACTTTTCGAATCATATGTATGCGCTTGCAGTACTCATATGCTGACCGTTGGCAAGTCTAGCTGGCAAGGTGTTGGTGAGGAAGAGGAATCTAAAGGCCGCGATGTGTTCCGATGGCGCTCAAATAGATTGCTAAGCATGGATTCAGTGCGCTTGAACAAAGCGATGTTGTCATTCTCGCCCTGAAACAGGTGGAAATGAAGCATGTCTGAGATCGAACGCCCGGAAGAGATTGGTGACCGACTCCATTTTCAGCGAACGAGGGCCCCTGAGGGCGTGGTACTGACGAGGGCGTACTACGCCTCGTATAGGCCTAGTGTGTGGGACGCACGCAGCAATCCGGTTGGACTGGGGTAACCGGAGCAGTGCTACCAGTCTCGTTGAGAACGTGGTTCTGCAAATGGTCGACGCGGGCGGTAGACAACAAGGCCGGTCTTAACACTACCAAGAATGGTAACGGTGTCCGGGGTCGTGCCAGCTACACCTAGCCGATTCGTGCATTAAAAGTGGAACGAGCGAACGACTTTCTCGTGACGACGTTTGCAATGCGCGTTCCACTTTTGCCCCTCACCGGGCGAGCCGTCTACAGTCCAATCGAGTCCATCGTCTTCTTCTTCATCGTCGTGACACTCGCATACTTTCGTGTCCTCGCAGCCATCAAGCACTCTGCCTTTTTTGCACCCGTCTTTCCCTCTGCGCTCACCCCAACGCATGCGCTGCTCCGAGACGGCGAATGGGTCGTCGTCGATGAAGCCTGGTTCAAAAAACCAGCCAACTCCCATTCACAAAGACTGGAGCTACAGCAGCTCGTCTTCTCGACCACAGAACCTGTGGATTCGGTACGCAGTCTGATCACTACTTGCACCAACGCTGATCAACGCCCCGTCAGGCCATGACAAAACCATTGGACTGGGCACACCTTGCACCATCCATTCACAATCTAACACATCACATTTCTGATGTCTTGGTGACCCCATCTGGCCAGTCCTACTCCACGCTTTGCTTCCACACCAGTGACAACCACTGCTTCACGGCAGTCTCGACCCATGCATCGGATCCCCAGACCGTCACCTTGTCATTCGTGCCAGGTGCCCACCAAGAATTCGCCGACGCACTTATGGAAAAGACTTTTTATCTTCCAGATTCGTTCGGCGTTCAGTACCGCATACAGTCTCGCTCAGACGAGTCCATCGGCGAAATGAAGAGTGGCAAATGGGTCGCTTATGCAGCCCGTGCCTCTCTCATACGTTTCTGGGAGCTTGCAAAGGTCAGTCTGCCTCTCATTCAACCTACATCATGTCTTGAGCAACTTGCTGTATTCCAGAAAGCCGACTCTC
Source organism: Boletus hoseneyae (assembly GCA_038093175.1). Taxonomy (NCBI): domain Eukaryota; kingdom Fungi; phylum Basidiomycota; class Agaricomycetes; order Boletales; family Boletaceae; genus Boletus; species Boletus hoseneyae. The sequence continues at coordinate 11,487 of JBBPRT010000233.1, forward strand.
TTGACATCCTTCTCGTCCTTGCTGGTTATATTCTGATGCATGCGTCATTTATTCGCTTGTTCCTCGCATCCAGAGCTTTGGGTTCCAACTTTTGGCTCAGTACTGCCATAGTTTCCTCTTCGGTCCTCTCGTTCATACTTGCCCTCCCATTGTCACACTATTTCGAAATCCCGCTTGATCCGATCAGCTTGACAGAGGCACTCCCATTCCTTGTTTGTACCGTTGGGTTTGATAAGCAGCTCCGTCTCGCTAAGGCAGTCTTCAATCACCCCCACCTCACCACTCCCGTCAAGGAGGGTCGCTGGAGGGGCCAGATGAAACCAGCCGGCGAGGTCGTCTTCGAGGCCATGGAAGCATGTGGAAATCTCATCCTTCGCGACTACGGACTCGAGATCGCTGCCCTGTTGTTGGGTGCCAGAAGCAAAGTTGGTGGTCTCAAGGAGTTTTGCGCGCTCGCTGCCTTGTCTTTAATACTCGATTGCCTTGTGTTTGGCACGTTCTACGCCGCCATCCTGACAATTATGGTCGAGGTGAGTTGTTTTTGTTTGTTTGTTCACCCATCTTGGGTCGTACCCTGCATTCGGGTTAGGGTCAGGATTACTCACACCTTATCTGCAGGTCCGCAGGATCCAAACCGCACGCGTATTGACCCGATCCCGGAGTACTAACAACCTCACCGCCGAAGGCACCGTTAGCGCACTCGCCCGACCATCTCAACCCGTGGAAGACCACAGTCTGACGCAGAAGCTTTCGGAATCCTTGCTTGGCACCAAGGGTTCCATGCTGAGGGACAGAAACAGTTCTCCAACAGACGCAAAAGAGCAGGATCCGGTTGCTCGGCTCAAGCTCCTTTTGGTACGTTTAATGTCTCGCTCGCTGTTCTGTGTTGTTTCTGATGACTTGTCTCAGCTTGTTTCATTCCTTACGTTGCATATCCTCAACTTTACCACCACCTTGGCGCCAGCCCCGATCCGCCGTATCGACTCGAGAAACTCTCTTCAAACCGTTGGTGATCACAGCCTCGAATCCCGCAAGGTCGATATAACTTCCCCCGCCATTGCTAGTGTTCTCGATTCCATAGCGGCGATCCACACTCCCGACATCAACACGACCTTCCCGGTCGACGTGCTCGTCAAAGTCGCTTCCCCTCTTCATATCACCGTCATTCCGCCTGGGCCGGCACGTCCTCACGCCCTCTTTAGATCCAGCGAGATCATCGATAATTTCATGTCTGGTTGGACCAATCTTGTCGGCGACCCTGTCATCTCGAAATGGATTGTCTTTGTCCTCGCCGTTAGTGTTGTTCTCAATGGTTACCTTCTCAAAGGAATCGCGGAGGGTGCCATCAGAGGGCTGCAACCGCAAAGTGTCAGATTCCGGTCCGTTGGTCCTCTCAAGAGAGATAGAGATGTGGATGAAAAGGGCGAGATACCGCAAGTCAAGACCACCGCGATACGCTGCAAGCCTTCCTTTGCAGTTGGTCCTCCCAAGCCCCAACCCGGCGATTCCGGAGCCACGAATACTCCTGACCCTGTTCCGTCACCGTCTCTTGATTCTAAACCTCTCATCGCTCCCGTTCCTATCCCCGCTAACAAGGATAACAGCGTCTCTGTTCTCTTGCTGGACATGAAACTTCGGGCCCAACCTACTGCATTTGTCACCAAAGCACCCCGTATTGATCTTCCTGTGCGTTCACTGGAGGAGTGCATCGAGATTTTCGAGAATGGGCCCCGTCCAATACAAGTATCACTGGCAACGCTGAACGACGAGGAAATCATACTTCTCGCCCAGAATGGCAAGATTGCTGCTTACGCTCTGGAGAAAGTTCTTGGCGATTTCGAGCGGGCTGTGACGATTCGCAGGGCTTTGATTTGTGAGTGATCCGTTTGCATATTCTTACATACGCTGATTTTATTAGCTCGCACGACTCCGACGCAAACATTGGAGGATTCCGATGTGCCTATGGCGAATTATGACTATTCTCGCGTGTTCGGTGCATGCTGCGAGAACGTCGTTGGGTACATACCCATTCCACTTGGCATCGCTGGGCCGCTTACTATCGACGGGGAACAAGTACACATCCCGATGGCCACCGCAGAGGGTACACTCGTTGCATCGACGTCACGTGGTTGTAAGGCGCTCAACTCGGGTGGAGGTGTCACGACGGTGCTCACTAATGATGGGATGACGCGTGGCCCTGCCATCGACTTCCCTTCGGTCGTAATGGCTGCTGAGGCGAAAGCATGGGTAGATTCCGACGAAGGGTACGAAATCATCAGGGAAGCCTTCGAATCGACTTCGCGATTTGCAAAGTTGCAGAGACTCAAGACTGCTATGGCTGGACGGACACTCTTTGTCCGATTCGCGACCAAGACCGGTGATGCGATGGGCATGAACATGATTTCCAAGGGTACGGAGAAGGGACTCGAGGTAATGCAACAGCACTTCCCTGAAATGGTCACCCTTGCTCTCTCTGGCAACTACTGCACGGACAAGAAGCCCGCTGCCATCAATTGGATTGAAGGTCGTGGAAAGAGTGTTGTTGCCGAGGCTGTTATTCCGGGCAAGGTGGTCAAGTCCGTGTTGAAGACGACGGTGGAGGCGCTTTGCAACCTGAATATAAAGAAGAATCTAGTTGGGAGTGCCATGGCCGGTTCAATCGGCGGCTTCAATGCACACGCAGCAAACATCCTGACCGCGATTTTCCTCGCGACTGGTCAGGATCCTGCGCAAAACGTTGAGAGCTCAAATTGCATGACTCTGATGGAACCGTACGTGACTGTTTCATGAATGCGTTGCACAATGCTCACGTTTGAACAGGACCAACGATGGCGAGGACCTTTTGATGACTGTTTCCATGCCCTGCATTGAAGTTGGAACTATCGGAGGTGGTACCGTCCTTGCGCCCCAAGCTGCAGTATTGGAGATGCTTGGCATCAAAGGTGCCCACCCAACGACACCCGGCGCGAATGCCCAACGCCTGGCCCGCATCATCGCCGCGTCAGTCATGGCTGGGGAGCTGTCCCTTCTCAGTGCTCTCGCTGCTGGCCACCTTGTCCGCGCACATCTCGTCCACAATCGCTCTCAGGCAAACACGCCTAATTCATCACGCCCCGTAACACCTGTCATTACATCTCGGCCGATTCTATGGGAACAACCTCGAAGTAACCCCTCTGCCCTTCCTGAGCAAGTGCTCTCGCATTCCTCGTCGACATCATCCCTACCACCATACTCGGAATCCAAGCAGTAGTGTTGCAACAACACTGGATGGATAGTATCACGTTATTATATCTATTGCGCATATGTTACCTTACCACACCATTTTTTTTCGTGCGCACAAAAGCAATTGCGAAATTGCTGGTTATCTTGCGGTGCGCCTTCAACAAACCGGATAGATACTCCATTTTGTTCATGCATTTGTACATTTGACTCCTGCAATATTACTACAAAAGTGTACCTAATTGGAGTAATAGAAATGACGTTCTGTTACCCTTGCACCTACCCGACGATGTCATTCTGTCTTCGCGTAAGTTGGTTACGTGGAAAAATTGCTCTCAGACATCCCCCCCACCTCCACCTCGACGCGACACCGAAACTCGAAAAAGAAGATACCATTCGCATCATAGAGACCCGAGGAATTTGTAAAAAGGCCCACATCATCACCCTTCTGTTCGTTGAGAGTGGTTCACCATGGTCATGCAACTCGGCGGCCGAGTATTAGCGCTTATGGGTGCTCGTGCTGCTAGATCCGGACGTCTTCAAACACGCCGATCAATCACCCTTTCATCCGTCGAGGGACCAAAATACCCACCGCTCGAACACCGCACGCTCGCCGTTTTCTTTCGAGATGAGATCCTTGCCAAGCACGCAGAGAGGTCCGCCCTGGTGTGCAAGCAGGAGCAACCAAACGCACACGGTGGCCCTCTTTCGCCCAACATGGGCGTCCGTACGCACCTCGCCTGGGACTTTGTGGAATTTGATAGACACGTCCATGCGCTCGCGCGAGGGCTCGTCTCCCTCGGCGTCCAAAAGGGGGACCGTGTTGCGGTAGTGATGGGTAACACGAGGTACGTCATGGTGCTCCACTCGCCCCGCACTCACGTCAACTGACTGCTGTGCGATGGCAGCTCGTATGCGATGCTACAGTGGGCGTGTGCGAGCGTCGGTGCGATCTTGGTGACGCTCAACCCGGCATATCGCGTGCACGAGCTCGTGCGTCGTTTTTGCTTGACATGAACGCTGATTGGCTACGATGTTTCATCTAGGCAAACACGCTCAATGTGGCGGGCGTGTCCCATCTGTTTGTTGTCCCGCGTCTGCGGAGCTCGCGGTACGTACGCATGCTGTCGGATGCGTTTCCGGATTTACGGGGCGCTGCTCCGGGGGATATTCAATGTGAGGCGCTCCCTGCGCTGCGGCACCTCGTCGTCGTGGATAACATGGGTGATCCGAGCGCGTATGCAAGGGAGGTGGTGGATACCAAGTGTGTCGTTGATTGGCGGGAGGTGCTCGTGTGGAAGGAGGATGGTGCGGAACAGCGGCGTGTGCG
>JBBPRT010000234.1:0-16016 GCA_038093175.1 Boletus hoseneyae
ACCACATCATGGAGGAGCTCGCATTCACCACCTCAACGACTCCCTCCTGTAAGCCTGCTTGATCTCTTCTGAAGAGGCTGATCTCGGTATGTCGAGGATACTATAGTAGTCAGGAAATGCGGACATGGTGGGAGTACAAGTGAGAGGGGACAGGCTGCGACTCCATGCTGTTCAATGCCAGCAACATTGCGCTACCCAACATCACAGTGAAATAGTAGAACACGTTGTTGCTCTGCACTAGTAGAATTAACGCACTGCGATGTACAGGAAAATACGTCAGCCTAGTCATCCACCAGTACCTGTATCCGGGATGTGACAGGGTTATGCTCTGTATACGACTGTATAGCAAGTGGTGGAGGTCTTCGCCGTACGAACGTCCTCTGAACTCGATCAACTCCCTCTGCCGACAAGGTTGTAGGCGAGCCAGCCGCTCGTAAGAGTTGGTGTCTTGGTGGTCTCGGCATGTCTTCCTCTACACTGTCCATCACAGGGATATCTGGGGAAGGAGGGATCCTCAGAGAGCGGGACGTCTGGTTGTTGGGCTCATCTGTGATATTTTCTTGGGACAGTCTTGAAGAACAAGCAAAAGGAGAAAGCTTGGCTGCAGCCGACCTCTCGAGCTGTCGCGGCACAGCTTGTAGCATCTGTGGAGGAAGCTCCCTCGTGTCTGAACCAGTCGGAATGGTCCCGAAAGACACATTCTCCGTAGGCCACCAGGGCCTCTCTTGGTTTCCTTGACTTGATTCTCCAGGAGTTGCTAGATCTTCAAAGACGTTAGAAGTGCTATCACCGGAACCGGCAAACATCTTACCGCCAATGAATGAAGTCACATTGTATTGCGTTCCCCCAGAATCAGAATGACACAACTTTCCAGCTTCTGCGGAAAGGGATTCATTCTCTTCCCCTGTGGGAGTGTGCGGAATGCTGTTGAAATCTGGGATGTCAACGAGGGACGGTAAAGTCTTTGGGAGAACTAAAGCAGATGTATCCTGGACGGGGGTTGGCCGAGCAGCGGCAAGGCGAACACGTCTATCTCCTCTGATACGCTTGATGGGTGACGAACTGAATGGAGGGAGTGGTGGAACCGGGGTTGTCAACCCAGGAGGAATAGGGAAGTTACTCAAGGAGACTTCAGAACAGACAGTTCTTTGGCCAGTGGAAAGTGAACGAGTCAACTCTACGTTTCTGTCGTCCATGACAGAATTAGAATACGGCGGACTGATGGACGTCCCTGTGGAGAACAACCTGGGTGCTTCGACGTTCTGGTCTGAATGCCTCTGCTGCCTCAGAAGCTCATTTGGCGAAGTTTGCGAGTTGAAAGCACTTGCGAGCGATCGAACACCACAAAGACCATAAACGGGAGAAGTTTCTTGGGGGTTTGCCATACTTTCCGCGTGCTTCGCAGGAATGGACGGAAGAACAGGCGGGATGGGGACTGGACTTGCCCAAACTTGTAGTGGAATCGTACGTTGTGGAACGTCTGCTCGAGAAGCATGTTGGATCTGACAATTATAAACGGAATCTTCCATGGACATCGCGCTTGCGGACTGAACATCCAAAGCAGAAATTATCGACATGTGATTGGCGGATGTATCGCGTACAAGCTCTGGCCGTTCCTTGGATGTTTGCATCGTGGTGCTAGCACGCAGTCCCGCGTATGCATCTCCCGTATATGGAGAGTCCACTTTGGCTTTCTCAGCATTCCAGAGCTTAACCTCTTCATCCTCGTGGCGCGAACGGTGCCTTGAGATCCCGAGGGACAACCACGAGGATACATGGTTCAACGAACGACGTGCCGAGCGGCGGAGCATCTCCCGGCTTGACTCCTTGTTTTGGGTTGCGATACCAAAGATCGTGGATATACGTGGCGTCTCGGTCAAAGGTGGGGTGATTCTGAATGTGGATGCACGAGCGGGTACGGGGAGTGTGAACACGCCATCTCTGCATTCTTTACTTTGTAGTGAGGTGGTGGAAAGGAGAATATCGCGATGCCTGAGGAATGCGGTGACCATGACGAACACGATGATAATACAGACCTCAAAGGCTTGAAGTAGGCGACCGACCGTTGATTCAGTAAAAGCGACTGCGAAGAGGTAAGAGTCTCTGAAAGAAGATGGCTATAACCACTCACAGAAAAAAAGATTGCCCAGTGAAATGGCGATGTTGACAAGGAGCCCAAAAATTGGCGCGAGGCACTCGCTGAATGTATGCACTACCATACTATCGGCCGAGTTGAGAGTGACGGCGTTCAACAGCAACTTCAGGAGAAGCACAAAAGATGCAAGTAACTCCAGTGCCGCATCAGTGGCATAGACATTGCTGTACTGATGGAACTGAGGGAACACACGCCAGACGATTTGCAGGGTTGTGATGATTATGATGGTGACCAACAAGCCAGCGCCAACCAATTTTCCCGGTAATCCCCAACGCATCCAACTTCCGTTGTGAGGTTCGTGGGTGCATTGAAAGGTAAGGAAATCGGTTCTCTGGACCCTGTGGGTAGCCGCCGCGGATAGATCCTTTCGGGGGGGCTCGGCGACGCATGACCAATAGAAAAGAAAACGCAAGCCGACGGAAAAGGCAAACAAGACCTCCCTTGCTCGGATGACGTGTCCACTGGCTACGAAGGTTGTGTTCGTAGCCGTCCCGTCGGAGAGGGTTTGGCCCAAGTCCACGACTGCGGCGACGAATGCTAGTAAGGTGGAAAAGAAAAGCGAACCTGCCGATCTGGAGAGGGGAAAATGAGGGGATGAGACGCAATACGACTGCACTCACAAGGATACTCTTTTCATCACAAGAAACAATGTTGATATGCCAAAGGTGAGGATCCCCACAGATATGAAAGGGATGTCGGAGAGTACTTCCGCAACCTATTGCTGTCAGCTCTGGCTTCGACGGCAGCAGTGTACTAACCTCGCATCTATGACTCCACGAAAGAGGGTAGGTGAAGTCGTACCAGCTGGTTGCGGGATCACAAACAAGTGAAGTCATTAGGGAGAGTGGTAGAAAGGAAAGGAGGATGTTCCCTCGAGGAATTGAACGGTGCAGACGACTCCAGGAGTCAAGTGGAAGGGATGAGACACGGTGCGAGCATGATACTTTGGTGCGTTGCTATGCTCACTTGTGAGCACACCGGCGATAATGCCACATGGTTATCTCAAACCGGATCTCGACATTATCATGACCCAGCTCCGTGTGGATACATGGCAACCCGAACACAATGGATTTCACATCGCAAACGAGCCACCACCTCCCGTCATTTGTCGCACTAGATACATCCCCCTCCCTTCATCAATCGATTTGCTGCCTCTCATCCCAATCACACTCTTCGGTCTCGGACGAGGGGTAGCGAGTCCCAATTGTTTCGTCGGGCTCGCGGAGAGCTGCCTTGTTGAACCCAGCCCTCCTCCTGTGAGTTGCCGCATGATACCGGACTCTCCGCCACCCCGCCCCGTGAACTGGCGCGCGAGAGTGGTCGTGCCTGTCAACTGAGGAGCAACAGAAGTTCCGCCCCCTGCGCTGCGGCCCGTGTACGATGGCATGAGCGGCTTGGGTGACTCTATTTGCGGGTTTCTCATATGCAACGGAAGCAGCAGCTTGATCACATTGATGAGTCAGTCTCCGTTGCCAACAGACGGAACATGTTAGATACTCACAAGACATTCTCTGCACCACACGCCACCCTGCGTATCTCGCTTCGCAGCAGAGTCTAACCTTTTGCCACACCCTGGCTGTGATTTATCTCGCCTCCCCTTCCCCGTGCCCTTTCCGCCACAGACCAAACAAGTGGCATGCCACCTTGACCCTTGAGGACCGGGAACAACACCCATTTCCATAGGAGAAACCGCTTTCTGGCATTCAGGACAAGTAGCCGAACACCCGAATCGAGAGGATGACGAAAGTGATGGCGCCGACGGGGGCGGTCGTTCGTATCGAGAAGACGAATGCAGACTGTTCCCGTGATGGGGTGAACCTCGCAGTGGTTGAGTGTCGCTTGTCCCTGGACTGGGCTTTGGCGCGGTTTGAATAGTGTTGGTAAGTGGCACAAGAGGCGGGCTGAGTGTTGGATTTGAGGACGTAGGCTTGACGAAGCTTGGGTCGACTATTGATTTAGCCTGTGTCTTCTCCGTTGGCGCACACTAATCAATTCATTTAGAAATGAGGGACTGGCAAATCTCAAGTTTAATATTAATCGACTGACCTCTATGTGACAAGCACCTCCTTCTCCTCGTACAAAGACTGCCTGTCCATTTGCTGTTTCCCTAAATGGTCCATCACACAAAGCACATCGGAAGCATTCTGTGTGATAGGTTTTCGGGGGTCCACTAGCACTAAGTTCGGGAACCGTAACGAAGCGACCACTTCCCCCGGTGGCAAACAATGACCCACCACATTTGGCGCAGAGAGAACCGGAGGAGAGAGTTGCAGTCGGTATCGAAGACTTGCTGAGAGAATCCCTAGGCTTTGGTGTTACCATGCCTGAGGTAGAACGTTCAGGACCCACGTCTCTAGCTGGCGTATATCGGTTGCTGCCGGACTCATCACGGGGATGTGTCTGGGAACTGAACGCTGGCGGAGAGGAAGATCCTGAAGATTGTGTTAGAGTATCTGAGGTGTCTGAGATCAGATCCGGGGTAGAAGGCGTCCATGACATTCGCGATGACTGCAAGCTCGAGGTGCTCGCAGCGTATCGTAGTCCAGGGGAGCCACTAATTCTGGACATACGAGGAATTCGCGATGGCGTAGACGCCGATGAATTTGGAATGGTGGAGTTCGACAGCAAGGCAGGAGAAGAAACTGAATCTGTAAACGATACAGGTGACGAAGTGACTTGGTTCGTGAACCGACTTTTCATCTCTTCTATAGCGTCAAAGGACGGCCGAGTCGACAGGGTGGCGTGGTCTTGATGCGCACTGTCTGTGTGAAATTCCTGGTGAGCTGTAGGTGTCCTCGTTTCGCCACGAGTGTCTCCATCAATCGAAATATCAACATGATCGGTCTCACGAGAGGTGATGAGCGTAGCCGACTTCTTCCTTTCTAGGATATGGTGTGCAAGCGGGCTGCTCTCTCGGTCCTTGTTCAGATACGAAGTCGAAGACAGCATTGACGGAGAGGAATCACGCGGCGTACGATTAAGGACCGCATTCAGTCGCTGCGTGAGTTCTTCAAGGACAGGGCTACCCTCCCTACTCTTCATAATACCAAGCCTCTGTTCGAGTTCATTGATTGCGGGACTACCCTCCCGGGTCTTCGAGTCTGTGACTGGCGTCCGATTGTCCGCTTTCTCCGGACTAGACAATGGATGAGACTTCCTTGGCGTGCTGTTTCGCTTCAGACAACTGTCAAAGCAATCAGCGCAGGAGGGTTGCCCCAACAGATCAACCATAGGGCTATTGCCAATATTCTTGCGACACCCGTCACATCTGAAGCACCTCTTGTGCCAAACGCGACCAGAGGTTTCAATAAAGCCTCCTTCGCTCTTTAAAATGAGCACGGGTCGACGGCAGACCGGACAGTCACCCTTCGAGCCGCCGCTGATGACAAAACATGGTCGACACAAAAACCGGGCGGACAACTCGGGTGCAGAGGGATCTGGAAAGATTGTCGCGTCTGGTTGAAATTCGGCGAGGCAAATTGCACAGGAGTATGGTGCAAAGGATTCCTTGGGCTGGAGGACGGAACCAAATGCTTTGGAAAGTTCTGGTGCGCTGGGCGCTTGCAAGATACCAGCCTCGGCCGCAAGGGTAGTCGGCGAAGGAGGCGGGCTGCGCTCGTCAATTTCGAGCGGTCGCTTGGATGGGGACTGAGGACGATTGGCAGAGCTGCTTTGTGGAATGGCGGGGACGGAGATGGAAGGGGAAGAAAAACGAGATGAGATGGGGCGGGAGAACCGACCGGTGGAAGGGTGTGGGATGGACTGATGTGATCCGGCACTTGGACCAGTCGGGTGCGATAGAGTACTATCAATCTGAATGGGTGAGCGTGTGGGGGAGTTGTCTTTCGAAATATAAGTCTGTGACCACTTGTCGACTGTCTGGCAACTGGAGGAAGACCACTGTAAGACAGGTGCTAGACTACCTCAGCTACGATATGGAAACACTAATCAGTGACAGACAAACCGACTGCGGTGCCACCACATTTGCAACGCGCTCCAACGACAATGTCACCACATCTGCGACAGAATCCCATGCGATTTCCCCTTGATTGTGCGAGAGATCTGAATTTAAAGGCAACGATGCGAATGCGCTCTTCGCGAAGGACGTCAAGGTCAAGAGATGAACGTTTAAACTTGCAACAACACGGTCAGAACAGAGGCGCGGTCACGTGATCATAACCAAAATATTCAGAACAAAAAGCTACGGTATACATGATCATTACATGCACTCGACTTTCACAACTTGGCGGGTATTGCAGGCTGCCAATCCACGCGCTCAACCTCAATGGACAACTTCAGTGTGATATTTCGCTTAGTATACGAGCACTGACCATTTCGGGGCAAAGCTGGTCGACGGATCGGACACCGAGAGACTCCATACCGAATTTGATTTCACGTTGCAGGATTCGCACCAAGTGTACGACGCCAGCTTCGCCATAAGCCTGACAAACTGTCAACCGAATGTACTCTAACACGAGTCGTTACTCACACTTTGGGCGTAGAGGAAGGCGCGACCAAGTCCAACAGCCTTTGCACCGAGGCAGAGGGCTTTGAGTACGTCTGAGGAATGTCATGAATCCGAAATCATGTATCCAACCATCTGTTCACCGACCAGTGCCACGACGGATGCCCCCATCGATGTAGACTACGGGATGTTTTTCTTCACGCAGATCCGACAATGACAGGGTGTTCTACGTGCCTTCGGTCTTTTCAAACACCCAAGGATGTTCCTTGCGGAGCTTGTAAAGTACCTCCAAGGGCGGGAGCGAGCTACATTTTACTGCGTATAATTTGGATATCGGTAACCGGATTAGTTGCTCACTATTCAAGTTGACGACCTTGAACAGTGAAAATGAACCACATTCGCAGTTTGCAGTGTCAAGAAACCCACCACCATGGTTAGACAGCACGATGCCTTCGCAGCCAGCCTCCGCAGCAAGAACGGCATCCTGTCTGCAGTAAGAGCCTAGCAATGTTGATACCAAGACTATCCTACCGCGACACATTGAATTCCTATACCATTGTCAGCATGTGCGAAAGGCAAGTAAAAAGGGCACACCTTTAATGACTATGGGAAGCCTCGTGATACTTCGCATCCACGGTATGGTCTGGAGACCAAGCATGGTGTAAATTGGATGCAATCGGATTATAAAAAAAACCCACCTTTTCCCAAGTCATGTCAAGATCGTTGTTGATAATGAGACCGCCAGCAGTACCTAAAATGTCGGGTACCTCTTCATCATCCTTGGAATTTGGCTGACGTTTGACTCCTTGACTCTCGAAATCCTGTATGTAATGAGGGGCACGGGTATCCATCTCTCGATTTGAAGGTACAAGCGCATCGACGGTAAGGAAGATTGCATTGTAGCCCAGCGTCTCAGCTTCTTTAATGCGTTTGGCGGCGGTGGCGTCATTCTTGTGTTTGTACAACTGGAAGAAGATGGGTTGATCGGGTGAACCTCGAGCAGCGGCAATCTGGCCATACGAGAGCGAAGCGTTCGTGGAAACCATCTGGATGATCCCAGACTTGTAGGCGCCGCGCGTGAGATTAGCTTCACCAAGAGGATGGCCTAGTCGAGCTAGTGCAGAACCACTAATATACACTGGGATGGATGTCCTGTAACCAAGAATGGATGATGTTGTATCACACCCAGAGACAGCCTTCATGACCCTGGGGTGAAAGAAGAAGCGACTAAATGCACGAGCGTTTTCCACGTGCGCTTTTCGCGTTGCTACAGTGACACAGATAACCAGGCAGCAAATGGGACATACTTATGGAGTCGTCGGCGGCAGATGCATAGTAAGCCAGAGCTTTGTAAGGAAGAAGTTTCTTGGCTGTATCCTGAGAATGCCAGGATCAAAGAGAGCAAGGACTGGTGAAAGAGCATGCTGTACCTCCATGTCTTGGACATTGATTATTCGACTGAGGGGGAGTTTATTCTTGAGAGCCTCTTCCACCCGCAGCTCGTCCCTTGTCTTGGGACAGTTCTTGTTGACCTGACGCAGTTGGAGAATTGAGGCTTGGTCGAGATCACCCAGATGGTTTTCGGGAGTGATGTTCTTATCGAGCGCGTCGGCAGGATGGATCGGTACGTAGGCTGCGGTAGCATCGCGTCCGGCGAGATCAATAATCACTTGGGGACCCCCAGGATGATCCTAGAGAGGGTGGAAGATGAGAGGGAAGGGGTACGCAGAGGACCTACGAATAGAAAGTCGGTGACATCGTACACCTTGTTTCTTATGATGACCCAGCACGAGCTGTACTAGGAGTAGGTGAGAGCTGGGAGGGGCGGGAGAGGGGCACGCACGTCGTGTTGTTGTGTTGGGCGACCTGTGAGAGGCTGTAGAGGGCTGGCATGAGAACGTTCTCAGCATGAATGCCGGACGAAAGCCTTTTATTGATCAGTGCACGCTGATCATGTGACGTCGCGTTGTTTGGTTCGCTTTATTGTGTGTGTCTTGCACTTAAACCACGACGTGCGCCAGCCCCAGATGAGCCCGACATTAGGAAGAGAAGCCCTCGAGGCTATGAAACGTGCAGACATTCAGAAATTGTGCAAAGTATGTCATTTCCCCAGCAATCTATCCCGGATCTCGTCCAATTTATCACACAGGACTACGGCGTAAAGGCAAATCTCAAGACCGAGGCACTCATCGATCTTTTGCTTGATGCTTCGCAGTAAGCTTGACCTAGCTCGTTCTGTTATCTCCTCTGACCGCGGCCAAGACCACAAGCACCACGGCATAACCCTCCACAAGCACCCCAGCGACCACCTTCAACCAGAATACCAACCGTTGCCGCAGCCAGACCCAGGCGACAATCCACTAGTTCAGTCATTGTTCATGGCCCCGAGGACGAAGCACAACACACCCTTCCCCAACGTCACTATCAAGCTAAACCCCATGAACAAATACCGCAGCGCACAAGGAAAGCAAAAGAAACTCAGTACAGGCTTGGTGTGGGGCGTCCAGCGATAGCGGGTGGATCCGGCGCTCGCACCGTCACCAAGTCCGTCAATATTTCCCGGACACCGAAAAGAGCAAGAAGCAACAGGTCGGTCAAGCCGTCTGAAGCGACAATCACAGAAGGTCAGAGACACGACTTTTGTGGCACTCCAAATACTGAGACCTTTCAGAATCAGAGCTGAACAGTTCCGCAGAGGCACCTCCGCGTAAGTCACATCATATCCTTTCCGTACTTATCTACAATTGCCGTCGCGCAATAGATTCCAAGAAGAGCCCGGGGCGTGCAAGTAACCAATCGCAGCTAATCGTGCATCCAGTTGCCGCGTCTTCAAGTAAGGCATTAGAATCTGTGATTGCTGAAGCCGTGAGTGACATCGCGAAGTAACCGTATTCGCACTCATTTCATGAGCAGCTTGCTCCTGTGCAGCAGGAACTAGACTCTCACAAAATACAACTTAATGATTTAAAGGAGAAAGTCTCTTCTCTGATCGAGACGTTTGAAACAAAGATCCGGAATCTTACATCGGAGATCCGAGATCTCCGCGTTCGAGCAAGGAGCTCGCCTTCTGTTGACGCCTCAATGACGATGGCTCAGGAGCATTCGGTTCGAATGCCAGAGCCACCTTCAACGCCGAAGCGCGTTCGAACGCCCTACCGTCCTTCTCTTGCGTATGTTCATATGCCACACTTTTCGTTCTCCAATCTGAGCAGAACATAGTCTTCCAGCCGCCGAGAACTCAGAATCTTCCGAACTTTCAAGTGATCCTTCCAAAATCGATACCCTCGCGCCACCTGACCTGCGATCTGCTAATGATGTGGAGTTACCTAGGCAAAGTGGTTCGTTACTGCCTGGGTTTTCGCACTCGATGTTGGGTAAGCGTCCTCGAGATTCCATATCGAGTGACGCTTCTGGAGTTTTCGAGCTGGTACAAGAAGGCATGGAGGCGGAGCTGGATGCTAATGTTGGTCGACCAGCTCATAAGCGGGCGAAGCTTCATGAACCAGAGGATAAGAATAGAGAAGTGCCATCGTCGGCACCTCCGCAAGCTGAGCCATCTGATCCTTCCGATCCCAGGCGGCGCGGTGGTCCCAGTTTCCCTATCTTTTCTGGAAGGGAAGAAGATCCTCCGCCTCCGATCGAACGCCTCTCGAACTTCTACGGCCCCACCTCCCCTCCCCTCATAAGTGCACCAGCAACCAGTTCCGCGAATAACATTGAGAATCAAAATCCCTTCAGCTTTAGCTTCGTGCCGATTGCATCGACACCTGCCCATGCAGTGTATCCTCTCGCGATGGGTACTTTTCCTCATCCAGAGCCACCTACCTCACCTTCGCCAGCACCAAATCCCGATCGCCCAGGTAGTCGCCACTCCGATCGATTGGGAGCATTTGGCGTCGCGCGATCGAGTTCTAGGGCGAGTGGGCGTGCTGCTTCGGGAGGGTCTCTAGCACGTGGGGATGCTAGCGGGTCTAGTGGACTCCAGCGAGCTCCTTCGAGCAACGAAGTTGCATCGGGTCTTGGCTTGACGGCCATTAAAACATCTGCCACTGAACAAGGTACACCTGCTCCTCCAGCGAAGCGTACGATGTATGGGACGGAGTTAGATGGTGATACGAGATTTGGCGATTTCGGCGTCGAAGGTGTTGCATCAGGGTTCTGGGCGGGAGGCAGATTCTGAGTTTGAGATCACAGAGGCATCAAGGCTTATTAATGTTATCCTTGAATTTGACCCGTTTTCGACTAATCAGGTATACCGCATTGCTTCCATTGTCTTTCGGACTTTTAGTTCTCTATAATTCACCTTGAGATTGTTGTCGTGTAGGATATTAGTTATGAAGTCTACGCATCCTTGGGGAATAAGTACAATAACTTGGAGGAATTGTCCAGGATAGCACGATAAATTAAGTATGGTAGTCGATCAAATGGAGGGAACGAATGATTGGATTTCCTCGAATAACAGTTCTGGAAGCATCAGTCAGAGATAGCAAGAGGCACCATGGCGCGCATAAGTACCTTTTAACTCCGCTTTAGTGAGATCGTCCTTGTACTCTATACAAGAGATCAGTGA
This sequence comes from Boletus hoseneyae, assembly GCA_038093175.1. Lineage (NCBI taxonomy): Eukaryota > Fungi > Basidiomycota > Agaricomycetes > Boletales > Boletaceae > Boletus > Boletus hoseneyae. The sequence goes on from JBBPRT010000234.1 coordinate 11,191, forward strand.
GCATAAATCTGGGGGTTTGACGTTGTGCTGATCGTGCTTACGATCAAAATCAAAATAGTCCGGATCCAATGATGCGACACTTGGTTCGTCCTCAGGATCGTGCTGAGATAACAGAGATCTATCAGCCGTGATTTGGTTAATAAATCCAACTAAACACACGTATGCTGAGATGTATGGATGTTCGAGGGCTCCATCAACAGTCAGGCGCTTTTTGGGATCGAAAGTCTGCAATCAAGCGTCAGTGGTCAATATCCCCAGTCGGTAAAGTGAGGTCTAAACCAATGTTTTCTGCAAGAAATCGATAGCGTCCTCGGATGCTTTTGGAAATAGCTGCGTAAAGGGTCTTCGTTTGCGGATAGGAAGGGCTCGGATGTAGTCTCTTGATCGCCTTGAAGTGATGGAATAAAACTCGTCTAGTGTTGGTGTACCTGTCAGGAACGTAGCCTGAGTTGCGCAGCATAACGTAAATTGTGATGAGGCTGACCTATTACATCCAGGATAAGGTCAAGCTGATGTCCATAATCCCGTCCCGGAAAAAGGGGTTTCCGAGTAAGCAACTCTGCCAAGATACAGCCGACCGCCCATATATCAATAGCCTAAAGTATTGAGGAAGTCCTGGTTTGACAGTGCAACATTAGCCATCGTACCTTGGTGTACATCTTGAACGAAAGCATAATTTCGGGTGCCCGATACCAGCGTGTCGCGACGTACTCGGTCATCAATCCTACCTCCTTTGCTCCAGGAGCCGTCGAGTGAATACTTCGGGCTAGACCAAAGTCGCAGACCTTCAAATCACAGTTTGCATTTAACAGCAGGTTTGCAGGTTTGAGGTCCCGGTGGACGATGTCAGCGCTGTGGATGGATTTGAGGGCTCGGAGAAGCTGGTAGATGAAGTACTGGGAAGAACCAGGTTTGGTGAAGGTATTGATTGAAAGAGGAGAATAGTCACTTGACAGTGATCGTCAGAGAGCGATTGGGTGCGTATGACGCGATGCATGTCGGTTTGCATTAGTTCTTGAATAACTAGTTAAAGTTCAATCAACAGTAAAGATAGTAAGGGGATGTGTGGTCTTACAATAGACCTCCTTGAATTTATCGAGAGACGGAGGCTTGACGATGTCTAATATCGAGATGATCTTGGTTGGTCATGATAGTTGTTAATATATGTGCAGGAGAATGATGAGGTGTACATGCATTTTCATTCACGCATATCTCAGAGAAGAACTTGAGCAACTTGAGTTCTCGCAGCGTTCGCAGGCAAAACAGGGCATGGTCAAACGGAAGGATCTTCTTGATCGCGACGTATCTTCCCGAGGGCTTGTGGAGAGCTGCTGCCACGGTTCCATAGGCACCTTCCCCGAGGGCATGCAAGATCTCATAATCAGGACCTGTATTACAAGGTCTCATGATGAGTCGACTGGCGATCCGTGGTGCCACTCACCAGTTTCGAATTTAGGTATCGACTTCTGGCTCTTCGACTTTTCGACTGGAGGTACGAAGGTCATGTTTCGGAGAAGGGCGATGTGGGTAAGGGGTCGAAAGAGCTGAGATGGGCGTGCCAATGGCAACGATCGATTTGTCGGAGAGGTTATAAACTACGAGGGATCTACAAATTTGTTCAGTTGATTGATGTAACATTGATGGCTGGTGACAGTAGTACTGATGTGCGGTGTCAGGCATCAGACCACAAGTGTGCATCGCCCCGAGGATCAAACCGGATAGGAACCTGGACGTATTACACCCGGTGCAAATCAAGCCATGCATACCCCTACGCATTTGCTGCTGCTTCCCTCGCTTTCTTTTCTTTCTTCAAGCGTTTCCTCTCTCTCCGTGCTTCATCGTCTTCGCCACCCTCGGCTTCCTTTTTTTCCTTCTTCCGCCTCCTTTCCGCACGGTCGACACCCTCACCTCCTGCACCTTCACCAGTAAGGGCAACGTTGTTGCTCCCCTCCGTAGCCTCCGATTTCCGCTTGCGTTTCTTCTCTTTCTCCTTTTGAGGGGAGTTCGATGGTTCGCCTGCCGCTGCTGGTGCTGGTGGCTCGGTGACAGCGACGACCGCAGGGACTGCAACAGCGACAGGGGGCTGCTGGTGGATTTTCAATATTTGGTCCTTGCGGCTCAGTGGTGAACTCACGTCGCGGTTATAATCGACATAGTCACGGCTCCACTCAGCAGGAGTCACGCCATCAATCTTCTCTCCGTGCTTTCCGAGTTTCCCTTCTCTGACCATTTTTTTCTTTTGTAATGCCATCGGACCAAGGCCCCAGCGTCGAGGATAAGTATCTCGCTCCATGATGCATCGCTTCACTTTCGCGACGACACCGTGATCGCACGTTGCGAGCTCAACCGTGGACATCTGAGCAATCGCAAGAGCGATTGCCTCTCCTGCTCAAGCGTCAATATTATTTGCTTATCGAGTGGTTGAATGCTACCTTTCGTCGTCATGAGGACGACTTCTTCATTGACAGAAATATCCGCCTCATACCGGAGGAGACCAGGTATCATAAGTTTGGCACCATAACACACAGCGTTGACCGCACTATCTTTCACCACAATACGCTTATAACCAACCAATAAGCTCTCGAGAGGTCGGATGGCCCGCCGAAGGTACGACTCTGTGAAGCATCAGTGTGAGACAGAGCATGATGGATCATGCCCACCATCGCGTGTGTTATCATACATCCACTGCGCATCCAACACATCGTGCATAGTCACGATGTCGTCGTTCTCTGACATGGCGCCGCTTCGCACTCGCCTGAGCTCCTGCATGTGGCCGCCGACGCCAAGCAAAAGACCAAGGTGGACGCATAACGTGCGGATGTAGGTGCCAGCCTCACACGATACCCAGAATACGGCAAGATTACGCTTCTCGTCGAATTCCAAGAGCTTGGATTCGTAGATAGTGCGTATGCGCAATTGACGCTTGACGGCGGAGATGAGGGGCGGTCGTTGGAAAAGCGCACCGCTCAGGGTCTGCAGGGCGCGAGGAAGGGCGGTGGGATTTGGGAGGCTGGAGTGTAATCGTAGAACACAAACATACTCTTTTCCTGAACACCGGTCAGTCGTGTGGTGAAAGGCCAAGGAGGAACGCTTCGAACCTGCCCCTTGTTGTGATTTAACGAGACGCGTCGCTCGGTCAATACAGACAATCAGACAGCCCGTCACTTTGGGGTCTAGAGTTCCGCTATGACCGGTTTTTTCTACACGCAATATCCGCCTGAGCCAAGCGACGACCTCATGCGAGGACGGGTTAGATGGTTTGTCAAGGTTGATGACACCAGACCTGCGAGAGATGGTGAGATCCAGACGAGACAAGAGAGAAAACGGACTTGATATAGCTGGAGATGTCGCGTTTGAGGGGACTGTTACCGGATGGAATGGGGGTGAAATGGCTTGAGCGGATGAGCAGCTTGTCGTAGTTTTTCAGCAGCAGAGGCCATTGGGACGTGTCAAGTTTGGGCTGTGATGATTCAGACTTGATGGCGTAGTCCCCCTCCTTTTGCGCAGAGGCGACCTGCTCGCGGGTCAGCGCCGAGGCCATTATAACTGGTGTTTTCGATATGTTTTTTCGCGGGGAAATAGAGACTCGCTGGGTGAGAGGATTTCTCCTTTTGTGGTGATTATGTCAGCCACCTGATCGTGGGAACGCGACTGTACAGTTTTAATATCATCATCATCATCGTCGTCAGTCCTCCTCTAAGCGTATCCCCGTCAAGATGGTCAGTCCAGGCAACGCTTTGCTGAGTTACCTTCTCAGTAGGCTCACGCCTTGATGCTTTAGCCTCCCGCCGCAAAGACCGCGTCTACGAAACACAAATTCATCATCGACTACTCTCGTCCCGCCGCTGACGGGGTCTTCGACGGCGCCGACTTTGAAAAGTTTCTCCATGACCGCACCAAGCTCGACGGTAAGACCGGGCAACTCGGCGACAATGTCAAGATAACGCGCGATGGTGGAGTATCTCTTGACACACCCATGACTATCCCGCTCATGCCGTCCAGCAAGCAACAAAATCATCGTCACGTCCAACGTGCCTTTCTCAAAACGGTACCTCAAGTACTTGACAAAAAAGTTCTTGAAGAAGAACACTTTGCGCGATTGGATACGTGTCGTCGCATCTTCAAAAGACGTTTACCAACTCCGTTTCTACAACATTGCGTATGCATCCTTTCCTTTGTGCTTCGTTTACTGCCTATTCACAACCATGAACGCACAGCCGGGATGGTGATGATGAAGACGAGGAGTGATTTTGCAGTCGACTATAGTCATATGTCCCACCTACATACCTCGCTGCACTCGGGAAAGTGGGTTCAATAGATCACTTCAGCTGCACAATCTTGACCAGGTCTTGTATTTTGTCCATCGATTGGTACGAGTGTCCGAATCATCTAATCATCATTGTCGTGCCACTTGTGACCTGCTCCATCTCGTGTTCCAGCTTCGTCCTGCCCAATGCAGCCATCGCGAGCTTGTGCCACTGGATTTGCGACTCCATCAAGGTCTTGCCTCGGAATTGTTGTGCCAAGATGCTGCTCAGTTGCGTCCGCAGAATCTTCATGGCTACGTTGGCTCTGGGCGTGAGGCAATACTTGACCTTTCGGTCCACGATCGCCGTATCTGACATGAGCTATGTATTCACTGGCCCATCAGCAAATTTACGATCCCGTAAACATGGACGTACTTTGAAGTCACATTCACCACACAACAAGAGTACGGCTAGGTCATCGACCGGTGCCGTCTCCCAAGCATACAATTTCTTCGACTGCCTAGACTTCAGTGAGCAGCGTGTTTGCCTGTATAATACCATGGCACGACATACATGAGT
>JBBPRT010000235.1:0-16016 GCA_038093175.1 Boletus hoseneyae
AAATCCCTTCAACTCCGCCTAAGTGTCCAATCTCAGACTGGCTTCCTCGATATATACGCAAAGTGCGAACTGCCACTCACCCATTTCGTGTGTACGGCTGCAAGATTCGCATATGAATGGTTTTAGAAATCTGACCCCCGATTTCAAGCGTGGGCATGATGCATGAGCACTTGAGCAAGGACGCGCTTGTTAGTGAAAGGGTTGTTCTTCAGTATCTTATCCTCCGTTTGTCTGGACTAGTACCACGACATTTCGTCGACGGTAGCCAGTGGGCTGGAAGAGCATCCCAGGTGGAATTCCCCGCAGATATGTTGCTCAGTCGCGCTGACTAATTTCACATGTGGTTTGGTTATTATTTTGCTGCCCTTCGAGCCTCGTTCAAGTAGGATTGCAGCAATGAGCGTAGATTTACACGGATTTCCCCGGAATCATTTTCACTGTCTCATTGTTTATCCCTCGGCCCTGCGATACTCCTGCAGCCTCTTCAATTCATCCCGGATACTAGCTCCATGTGGACATGAAGTGGTGACTTACCTTCAAGCAGGTCAGGAGCAGCCACCTCGTTGCTCATTGTGTACAGTGCCCGAAGTGCACCCTGACATGGGTCATTAGGGCAAGATGGATCTGGATGTAGGTTGGCATCCGTAGGACAAAATATGAACGAAAAAGTCGACGAAAACGTACTTGATGGCCTCGTTTGGGGATCTCTGGAAGGGCTGCTTCCGACCTACCTCTCTTCCGTGCCGGTAGCACGTTTCGCCTGCGAGCAGGCATGCCTTTCTAGTAGAATGGCCAATACTGTCAATTTTTGCGTCTTGAATGCGTTCGTTGGAAGCATCGTGTAAGTGGCGAAAGAAAGTGGAGACGACATGGAATCCGTGTCAACTGCTAAATGCACAAGGTAACATGCCTCATCATCGCCAGTTCCGAGTCTGACTGGATCACTGCAAAGAGTCCCTCCAAAGATGACTAATATTTTTTGCACGTATTTGGTGCCATCGGTGAGCTCTGATTTCTCGAGTCTCTGAGACTCGTCAACAGCTTTGTTTTCTGGGCATATCCATTCAGCGTCGTCTCCTCGACACGATCTGATGAATCAGTCCTCCCATCAGACAGATGAGGACCAAGATTCTCTCTTTGGCTCGCCCCCTCCTTCCCCAGCCAGAGGTAGGTCACCATCCCAGGAGGGATTCATCGCAGGAGATCAAGGTGGTCCCCTGATCGCCGTCCCGAGTACGGGAGTGGCGGGAAAAAATGTGGGGGCCATTGCACTTCCTGGTTCCCATATGTCATGTGCTGAACTACCAGCCAATCTCCCAGCCTCGAGCTTGTCGCTTTTTCTTACTACATCAAGCCTCCCCTCACCATCCATCACACCGCCCGTCGTCCCTGGGATCTCCACTCGTACGCCAGTAGTGACGTCCCGTTCGCCTTCCCGCTCAGTCTCTTCCGGGACATCTTCCGCGACTAGCACCACCCATTTCACTTCCTCCAGGAAGCGAAGGGCGCCAAAAGCAAAATCTACAACGCCAGCCCTAGCTCCCCCACCTATCTCCTTGCCCGGGCCAAATGAACCCACTCCGCCAAATTTCCTTCGCTCCCAGTCCTCATTACTTGGTCTTGCGGGTCTGGTAGGCTGTGTCAAGCCTGCGCAGTTATACACCCACGCACCCCAACACACTTCCGTACAACACTCCCCCATCCGCGGGTCGACGCCAACCAATCCGATCGTGCTCGATGATGACCAGGACACTTCGCACATCGGAGAACAGCCTTCTCCTCAATCTCACATGTCATACAGTCTGGATCAACTCAATCCGGAGCTACTACGCTCAAACATCCTTCACTCTCTCATACAAGAAAAGAATATCTTCCCTGTGCTCGAGTCTTTGATCAAACTTCTTGGAGGTCAACCACACTTTCCCTCTGCAAATCATCCACCTCAACCATTCTCCCGCCCTTACGGTCACGGCATCGTTAATGCACAATCCCCGTTTCCCGTAGCTCGCCTTTCTGCTTCTGCTGGCTCAACAACTCCTACCGTCCCACCCCAAAAACGCCGAAAACTCAAACACGTACCCGCTGGGGCAGTTGATTGGGATATCCCTTTTCCTTTCGCGGCTGGCGAGGGTCCCGAGGGGTATCGCAATACTTGGTCGCAAGACAGGGCCAAACAACTCATGACTCAGTTGCTGGAACTCATACAAAGTGCCACCAAAAAGGCTGCTGTCAAAACAGCGAAGAGTAGAGGAGTGCCTTCCAAAAGGTGGACTATGGCTCAGAATCGTCGCACATCAAGGAGTGCGTCTGCGGAAGCACAGATTAGACAGACTAGCTCGACGCCAGCAAACATCAGTGAATCTTTATTGCACGCCAGCCCCAACCTGGAAGCTACCGCGTCGGGGACGCCAAGCAATTCAACGCCGGTGGACAGCCTTTCTTATTTTCTCGGCTCGTTGGAGTCACCCAGCACAATTGGTTCACCGGCCCCTGGTGCCAAGGACAGAATGTCTGCAGATCCAGAAGGCGCAGTCTCTTGCGACTACTCGGCTTTCGAAGAATGGTTATCCCAACTTCAACAGTTCATGCCACTTGAGAACGCACCTACTCTAGGGTCGGACTGGGATGCTTGCTCACCAGTGCCCTTGGACTCTTTAGCCCTAGGCCTTGCGCTGAATGCCTCAGCGCAATGTGGGGCTGACAAAGACTCGCATGCGATACGCGATGAAGCAATTGATCCCAGCTTGTTGGCCATGTCTCAGCTAGGTGGATCAGCACCTCAATCGCAGTCACCAGCACCCGCGCTCGCGCCAAGCAACATCCCGCCCGTGCTAGACACCTCAAACTCGACTACGCTCACCCACCCTCCGCCCACTTCGTTGTGCTCTCTCACAGAACCACTTACGCCGCTCTCTGAAGCGTTCGCAGATGCACTGACGAGTACGATAGCCCATCAAGACCTTGATCGCGGTACGTGTTTCCATCCCTTGATTACACGAGGTTGCGCTCACAAATATTGCTTTTAGACCCACCTGTCGATCAACCGGTTGAAAAGGAGCATCACTTGCGAACTCTTTTGACAGAACCCTTTAGGCGCCCTTGCATTACCCGGGTTCAGAAAGGAAAAGCGAGGGCTGATGTGAACGATGGTTCCCCCACGCCATCCACGTCGAGTCGATCGACGCCCAGCGCGGTCTCCAATTCCAAAGGTGTACTCGACAAGCAGGCGATCCTTGAGCGCGCACGAGAGCGTCGGAAACAGCTTGTGGCAGAGATTGAACGGGCGAAAATTGAACTATGGGAAACGAGCATCGAGAATGCAGTGTTGGTGCATCTTACGAGGGATGGGTCGACGTGTCCTTGAATCCATACACAGTTTAATATCAACCCTACCAGGATTAATACGTAGCTTGTTAGGAGTCCAAGTATTAAGTCTTGGAGAGTTGCTTCAACGATCGCAGAGCATAACACAAACCTAAGGTCATATTCAGTTATTTCACATAAAAGGTACATACAAACAACATGGACGATACCCCGTTCAAAATCCAACATATATTATCTAACAGAAAATGGGCGACTTGACCTTTCTCTTACAAGACATCTTCCCTTGTTTCCTCACTGTCTTTACCCATTCATCCCAGTGCTTCGCGTGCGAGTCCCATGCATCAACCCCCAGTGCCTCCAGTCTGTCGTATTCGTTCAAGAAATCTTGAATGTCCGCCGCGACCTCCTTCGCCTTTCCCTTGGCACGCTGCGCCCGATATGCGAGACCCTCTGCCAGTTCCCAAGCCATCCCTCTGGAGAATCGAGCACTAGTCGTGACCGCCTCCGACGCCTCATACAACCATTTCGTGCCTCTCTCCCTAATCTCCTTTGCTCGTTTCCTGGCGCGCTCGTTATGCGCCTGCAATGTCTCCTTGACCGTCTCAATCGACTCCACACTCTTCTCCCAGTACATCGCTGACTGCTCGATGAACGTCGTCGCCTGCGTGAGAATCATCTGCGTCTGCCTGGATATCGCTTGGACGAGTGCATCGAGAGCTTCAAATATGTCTTGCATGTCCTGGTTCATCATCGCGAAGACAACGGAAGCGCATTCCTTGACAACGTTGGGAACGGAAGTATGTTTCAGGGTAGAGACCGCATGTCCAATAGTATCCGGACCGAGAAGATAAGAGGGGGTGGGACTTGTCTGTGGTATCACAGACAGCGCTTTTGGCCGATTGTCCGGAGGAAGAACAGAATAAGGAGGTTGCAACATGAGGTCTTTAGAGAACTCCGGGCGTTCCGACAGCGTTGGTGGTATCACGCGCCGGAAATCAGGATTCGCACGCGAGAACGTCACTGATGTCGATTCCGCGCTAAAGACCGACAGTGAAAAGTCTTTGAAAGAGGACGGTATGACCACGACTGAACTGTCTAAAGTCGTGGACGGGGGAAGGCGCTCGCGATGAGGCGCCGGCCGAAGCATCTGCCAAAAGGAGCCGCAAGTGTAGTTAGGAGAGAAGGTCGGAAGAGTAGGCGATGTAAATTGCTGAAGCGAAACCGGAAGAGCGGCCCGGACAACTAAACCAAGAATCAGAGAAAGAATTGCAATGCTGCGGACTCTCATGAGTTAGTCACGAAGAATCGAGTGTCAAGGAATCATACATCGTCAGAGCATGGGTACTGGCCATCATTCCCTTGGATACATTGTCGCCGGTCCACAAACGAGAGAAGGTCCGATAAGCGCGTGGAGGATCTATCATGTCGATTGAATCCTTGTCGATCATCTGGGGGCCATCTGTTGCACTAATGCGGAGTATTTGTTGGTCAGGAATGTTGAGTATGTCCCATGTACACTGAGGAGAGGCCGTCTCAACGTTGCCAAAATCGGGGAGCTCGCTAGAATAAGATGGCAGATTTATTGGTAGATATAGCACATGTTCGGGAAGATTCAGTGGACGACATGGCATGAAGACGACTGCAAGAGGGCGAACATCGGAAGGGTCCATCAAAGCCGGCTGTGTATGTTACAGTCAGTTGACTCTTGAAAACTGTTTGAAACCTACATCATGAGCTGTGTCAGGCGGATGGAAGGTCCTGTCGAGAACAGTAATGGTACGGGGGAATGCACGATCATGCTCAAAGGAACCAGAAACAGTCAGTCGGCGTACATGACCTTGTAAATTCTCGAGGTCGGAATTAATGATGAGACCAGCACCATATGCGACTTTCTGTACGAGCGTGTTGACAATAGACCACTTGAAAACGGTGGGGAACCCATAAAGGAAAACTTTGAGTTCGGCGCCAGACGAAGGAGGGACTAACGTTGCTTGGGCCTGGGTTGAGAGCATCTGTGAAGCGGAGGCCATGTCTTCATCGATCTGTTGTGGGTCTGAAGGAGCATCCGAACCGGCGGGAGAGGAGGGGAGGTCAGAGTTGAGCTGAATCTCCTCGTAAGATGTGCTAAGAGGCTCTTTACATGAACTAGTGATGGGGTCCGGAAAGGATAAGCGAAGATCACGGGATGAAGTATGGACAGTAGATGCATGGAGAGAGCTTGAATGCGACGAGCTGAGGGTGCTGATCATGCTCTGATCAAGACCCTCCTTGACGCGTAGCTCTTCGGGAGAGGTCTCTTGAGTATGATCCAAGTCAAAAGTTGCAGGATGTTGGGAAAGGGATGCCACGTGGGGATTGGGCGCAGGGACGTCATTGGACATGCGCTCGTCGGCGCTGTCTTCAATTAGGCCTTCCCAAGCGTCGACGTCTCCATCGCGAGAGCTTCCATAGCTCAGAGATGAGCGCCTTGACCTGGAGCGGGAGGGATCCTCATGATCCGTCTCTCTCGAAGAATAGATGGAGTCATTGTCATCAGAGTCCCTGTCTGTGCTCGCGACGTCGAGCCAGTCAGAGTCGGAGTGGCTTTCGTGCTCTGGAATAGCGAAATTATCAGTAGGAACGGACATTGTTGATGAAGCTGGTGGACGTTGCAACGAAAGGGGTGCAAGGGCTCGCAGCTTTATGTAGTCACCGTCTTTGGCTCTGTTTGACCAATTCAGTCTGTCTTGTCACATTGACTCGCACACAGCCGCACCTGTCCTACTTTGGCCTCCTCGCATGCCAGCACTAGCATTGACTGACCTGCCCCAGGACGTCCTCATCCTCATTTGCATGCACATGCTGGTCGAGGACGTGCTTGCTTTAATGCAGGTGATTCGAGAGGTCTTTGATACACCGTCCCTGACACGGACCGTAGACATGTCGCGTCATGCATGCACTTGGGTCGTTGGACTACCTATGGCACAAGCTCCTCTCCGATTGGGATATCCCTTTGGACATTCCCTTGAACGCATCCCTCGCTTCTCTCTCGAGCAGTGTCTTGCGAGCGGCCGCCGTCACATCCTTGAAGCTAGATAACAGATGGAGAAACCCCCGCGCTCAGATGCCTTATGTTCAGCGCATCATTTCGCAGGAGTCTTCCTTTGTCGATGGCATGCGTCTTCTCCCAGGTGGCCGTTGGCTGGTAACCCTTCAATATGAACAGACTGCAAGGACGCACGTGACACTCTGGTCCACAGGAGGGCCCCACAATTTTGACTATCACTCGTTATTCAAAGTGACTGTCGTCGGTCGCGTACGATATTTGCATGCTCACCATCACCACGAATTGGAACAAATCACGATTGGCATCACCTTCGCACGCGGTACCGCTGAGTAAGTACTTGTCATTCATGATAATTAGTGATTAACGTTCCAAGATCCATTCGCGTATACAATATCTTTTTACAAGGCGACTCTTCAACTTGCCATACTTTGGTATTTGAAGCCACGCCGGCTGAGCTCTATTCATTGGGTCGCATAGCGGGGATGAAGATAAATGGCGAAATCATGATCGCAGTGTTTGCCCCTTTGCCTTCATCATCGGAGAATCAAGGTCAGATTGTGTGCGTCAACCTTGCTTCAAGAGTCGCTACCGTTCTGGAGTGTCCAGATCGGGTAAGCTAGACTCTCCTCCCGGGTAACGTTGTGCTCACGGATAAGATAGTCGCTTGCATGGGGCCGTCTGAAAGTTTTCCAGCGATATTTTGCTATTACGACGTCGCGCTATACGCCGCAGCACACGACCGTTCACATATCTTTTTATCAGCTACCATCCGTCATCCTTGACCACCTGGACTGTCTCGCCTCAACTGCGCCATGCTGGCCGGAAAAACTGGTTATCGAAAGTTCGTCGATAGCCAGCACGTCGTGGTCCTCAGACGACCCACTGGTTTTTGAATTATCCGACGACATACCCACGAACAACACCGAGGCATGTTCTTTTACCATTTTCGGACATCCCATTCGCATGCAAATGGATAAACCGCTGAGAATCCACCTCCTTCGTGTGTCGTTTGACGGGAGCAGTATCACATGTGTTCGCACCATCCTCCCGTGCCGTTCCGTCCCGTCCGCTGGGGAGGTTCGAGTGTCTCCGTCGGGCAGGCGAGCGGTCTGGCTCAGTCCAGATCCTAATACCCATGAATGCACGCTCATGAAGTTCGCCCTCGAAAGGAGGACTGGAAACGAGTCGGGTTCTCGTATTTCTACTTTGATGCCATCTTTTTCGGGCTGGCCTTTCAATCCTCGCGATTTTCATTCTTTTGTGTTTGACGAAATTTCGTGCAAGCTGGTTGTTGGTCTACCGTCGGGGGAACTGTACATTTTGCACTACTAGCATTACCAGCAATACCATTAGCATTATTTAGCCCCTATCCCTTTCTGACCCGGCACGTGAGCGGAAACCGACTCAAGTTCCAAGGTATACCAGTACACTCGTGATCCCCTACGATTTAGACGACACAAGCAAACCTTGTCTATTTGCCTCTTTGGAACGCTACCAAACACCCGATAGCTTCAAAGCTCCGTAGCCCTTCGCGCCCTGTCGCTTTCAATCCAATTGTCCTGTTTGTGATCGATCTGGGACGTGTCTCGTCCGAACAGACATCCACGGAAAGTCTCCATAAAATGGAACAGGAAATCGACCGCTTTGTGCAGGCAATACTCATTGCCATCGATCCGTCACAGGTCGCGTTGCATCAGCAAGCTCTCGAATACCTCTCTAGTGTCCAGCAAAATGTGCACGAAACGTGGCGTCTAGCTTTGACGGTATTCGTGGAGGGGGACTCCCATGGACAAGGCCACAAGTATCCTCCTCAAGCTAGGTTTTCGTCCTTGCGCATGCTAGACGAGTTTTTCGATAACCGGTAAGCATGCGCATTGTGTGCAGCATGCTGGCTACCCGTAGTCCTAACGTACAACGTAGGTTTGAACCACTCGATGAGGAAACGTTCAGAACAGTGCAGCAGTCCATTATTTCTTATATACAATCCGAGTATGTTTATGGTCCTGCAGAATCGACAGCAACATGTACGTCATTTCTTGCCCTCTGCTACTTCATCTAAGCGCTCTCACTTCTCTTAGTCCTACGCAACAAGTTCTCGCATACACTTACATTGTTTTTTCTTTGTACCTACGTGGAGCGATGGCCCACGTTCTTTACCGACCTGTTCTCCCTACTCCGCGTGACGGGATCAAGCCCCCAGCCAAAATTCAACCGTCACGTGTCTTTACTCCTGTTCCACCTCGTCCTTGAGATATCAGGAGAGGTCGCAGATCAAACCATCAAGTCTGCACGGACGTTTAATCCAGTTCGACATACACGGGATGCCCGTGTGAGGGACGCAGTTCGGGAACGCGATGCCTCTTTAATTAATGAAGCCGTTCTTACGATCATCGCTGACGGTATTGAGCGCATAGAGTTCCTACGAGAATCAGATGACGTGGACTCGAAAACCCTGGCCGAAGTCATCGAAGTCGTTGATTGGGGTGTGCGAACTTTTGGATCTTATGTTGGTACGTATGAAAGCCACAATCGGGGAGAGCTTGGATGTTCACTTGTCTGGATAGGTTGGATCGACATCAACTTGACTGTGACCCCTACTTCAGTTCGTTTGCTCTTCACTCTTCTTTCTGATCCGTCACTGCCTATCCGACTGGCGACGTCCGCCGCATTGCTCAGGATTGTCTCCAAAGGCTTGAAGGAGCCGGAGGACAAATTACAGTTGATAAAAGTGCTCTCTCTTGGGCAGGTCATCGATGCACTAGAAGCGAAAACACGCGAGGAACAAATCCAACGGGGTTTGGACGAAAACGAAGGCGAAGAGTCGTATCGCGAAGCCCTTGGGAAGCTCCTGAATGTACTGGGTTTAGAAATTATGAAATTGATCGACGTAATGCACTTCCATCCCATTTGGACATGTCAACATTGTCTCACCATTCCCACAGGACTGTCCAAAGCCTGAGGTGGCAGCCGAAGCCAAGCGGTTGCAGAACCAAATCCTGCCCGTCATGTTACGGTTTATGGCGGACGACTACGATGATACTTGTTCGACTGTGTTTCCCCTACTGCAGATGGTGCTTGCTAACGTATGTCATTATTGGCATTTGACTGGTCTATGACTGACCTAGGTGCAGTACAAAAGGGCTAGGAAGGTATCTTCTGACCCACTGGACGATGCCACCAAGTCATTTCTTAACTCACTACTGGACGCCATTCTACTAAAAATGAGATGGGATCAAGACGAGGATCCCACTGATTTGGATGAAGATGATGCTGTGGCTTTTGATGGCCTTCGGAAGGTACTTGGCATATGCTCCTTTTCTGCAACCACTAATTCGTTGAAAAGGATCTAAGAACATTTATGGATTCTGTTTTGACCATAGAACCCGATCTTGTCACTACAGCCGTTCGAGCACTTGTGCTCACAACGCTCTCAGCATATAGCAGCGGTGTGCATGTGGAATGGAACGATGCAGAACTGGCTGTGTATCTCGTGTATATTTTCGGAGAAATTAGCAAGAGTGTGTAACATAATTCTCCTGCCGCCAGCATGCTCACGTTCCCCTAGGTAGTGGCAAAGGTCGCGCAGCGTTCTGCTTAGCACCGGCGATACCTAAAGAGAGAAAAAGGGATGTCGACTATTCTGAATATCCTTTGACCCCTCATGGCGAGATCTTGTTGGCACTCGTGCAGTCTAAGATCTCGACATATCCGCATCGTGCAGTTGTCATGCAATTTTTCGAGACCGTAGCTAGATACGGTGACTTCTTCAAAATCCGCAAAGACTGCATTATGCCAACGATGGAAGCTTTAGTCGGTAATCGGTGAGGAGTGCAATGCTTATTTTGAGCTCATTGCTCAGTTTTTGAAAAGGGGCCTCCACAACACAGATAAATCCGTTCGGTCACGAATATTCTACCTTTTCCACAAGTTCATCAGAGAAGGCAGGAACGATATCTCTCCCGAGGTCGCAATTAGCCTGCTTGGGGGCATTGGGGATTTGCTAGTCATTCAGGTCGAAGTACCGAAGATCGAAAGTCCAGAAGATGATCCGCTCACGGAAGCTATCAAGAATCCTGGAATATTTGATTCGCAGCTATACATTTTCGAGACCGTAGGCATCCTTCTTTCCTTACTGTCCAAGGCAGCAGAACAACAGGCCAGTTCGCTCCTGTCAATTGTCACCCCTTTGTTGGAGGACTTGTCGACCAACATTTCAATGGCCAAGGGAGACAAAGACGTGATACCTATTCTGCGCATTCATCATACCATCATGGCGCTCGGCAACATCGCGAAGGGATTCCCAGATTACCCTTCCCCTGTTCCGCAAGGATACACCTTTGCTCCCTTAGAAGTGTTCCGACGAGTTGCGCAGGGAATTCTTCTCTCGCTGGAGGCTATGAACACTGTTAAGTGCGTGCGGGACGCGGTAAACTGATTCCTCTATATTTGAAGACACCTTCGCCTAATGTGTTCTAGACCCGACATGCGTTTGCTCGAATCATTGCGACTACTGGATCTAATGCAACTCACCTTATTCCTCCACTGATGGCCAATCTACTTGTCCATTTCGAGCCGTCGGAACTTGTTGACTTCATGAATTTCATCGGGTTGTTGATCCACAAGCTGCAGGTGAGTCTACTTTGCTATGCATATATCCAGCTTCTAAACTACTCGCGATGCAGAAAGACATGTTTAATGTTTTGGATGAGCTTCTAGGACCGCTCAATACTCACATCTTACAGCTGCTCTCCCAACCAGTCGCTGGTACTGACGACAGTCTGGCCCACGTTGATACGAAGCGTTCATACCTCGCGCTCCTTATCAGCGTAATATCGTCTGATCTTCATGATGTGTTCATTTCCGAGCGTAAGACCTTTGCCGTCACGTGCTGGTGAGCCTCACTCGTTTGACAGGGAATAAGAATACACTGGAGTCCCTCCTTGAAAATGTCTGTCAATTTGCGCAGGACATCTCTGACCCTATCAGCCAAAAGTCTGCGTTCTCTTTCTTCGGACGCTGTGTACAAGTTTGGTGTAATCCACAACCACCATCGACTGGTGGGAATACACCCGGCCCACAAATTTTGCCTGGATTTGAGCGCTTCGTTTATGAACGCTTGGTTCCTGCGGCCTTCGCGGCTCTCTCCTCGCCCCAATTTAACCCCAAAGACGGACAAATGCTCACGGTGAGTCGAGCAATTTTGCGACAAGCCTAGATTCTGACCATGTTCATCAAAGGTGCTGCTGGAGATAGCCAATTTCCTTCAAGTGATATGTAGAATTAGGGGTTCAGAAGCTCATGAGTTCTTCGTCGCTGTGTTTTTGCCATCCCAAAATTGGCCGCCGGACATGGCACTAGAGTTCACTGCAAAGTTGCGGGACTTGGACAACAAAGCATTTCGTAAATATTTTTCCGAGTTTGTAAAAGCGTCTCGTTCTCAGAGTGTTTCGTAGCGTACATTAAGTTCATACAGTTGCTAATACGTACAGGAGACAGTCGAAAGTTGTAGTTTGTTTGGCAAAGGCTTTAGAATCTAACAGATGTAAACAATGATCCCAATTGAGGCTGCAAGTCAGGTACGATGGAACAATATAATATCAGTCTCTGAGAAATGGCGTCAAGTGAGTTCCTTGTCTCAGAGATTAATTCCGTATCTGACAGAGTCGTGCGAAGCTCGTCGTGCAACTAAACCTAAAATCGTAGGTGACTAGATCTTGCTCAACGCGTCGCACCCTGACTGTCTTCTCCACACAGAAAGCACCACGGAAGGTATGTTCACCCTGGACGATGAAAGAGCGTTCAAAATTGAGAAGCTGTAGCACGAGGCAGAATCGTCTCCAGAGGAAACATGGAATCGCCTATCGAGGAATATACGCGAGATCCATAACCACAACGCATCCAAGCTCTCTTTCGAAGAGAACTATCGGTTTGCGTATAACATGGTTCTCTATAAGAGTGGTTCCATGTTGTACAAGGGCGTTTGTCAGCTTGTGACGGAGAACGTCGAAAGGCTCGCCCAGGAGGAGATCGTACCCACTTTTCCCAGTCGCGGCAGCAGCGATCCAATACAGCAAGGTCAAGAAGCTGAGTTATTGTTGCGTGCGCTGAGACGGGTGTGGGATGATCACACTGGAAACATGTCAAAGTTGCGGGACATTCTCAAGTACATGGTACCCATTTTCTTTGTATCAAACGTACGAGTCGCTCACGTATGTCAGGATCGCGTGTATACGAAACCGAACGATGTGCCCGAAATATGGGATGCGGGTTTGGAACTTTTCCTGAAATGCATCATTCGTCCTCCGATACAGGATCACGTCGTCTCCGCCGTTCTGACTCTGATTCAGATTGAGCGGGATGGCTACGTGATCAGTTGCTCGGCCGTAAAGGAATCCGTAGACGTGCTCCTCCAGCTCGTAGCAGATCAGGATGGGAAGACAGTCTACAAGAGGGATCTCGAACCAGCAATTCTTTCCGCCAGTGAAGCTTTCTACAAAGCTGAGGCCCAGCGTCTCGTGTCCACTTGTGATGCTCCAGAATATCTACGGAGAGTCAGTCTCATGTTTACACGGCTATTATTACCTTGCTAAAGCCACGTAGGCAGAGGCTCGGTTCGTGTCTGAAGCATCGAGAACACATCACTACCTCTATTCCCAAACTGGCCCCCCGTTGCTCAGGATCCTTGAGCGGTATCTTTTAACCCAGAACCTGTCGACCATCATCAGCATGCCTAACTCGGGACTTGACTCAATGATTGACCTGGATAAAGTAGAGGACCTCAATCGACTCTATCGACTCTTCACAAAGGTTGTCGCTGGCCTTCCGACATTGCGACGATCGCTTAAAGACTCCGTCTTACGCAGAGGCAAAGACATCAATCAGTCTTCTATCACCGTTGATGTTGCGGAAGACGTTGACGTAGATGTGGACGATGCCGACACAACGGCGACCGGGTCAAAGGGCAAGGGCAAGGGCAAAACCCGTGTCCATGGCCCGCCCCAAACTTTGACGATGGCGTTGAAATGGGTGCAAGACGTCCTAGACCTCAAGGACAGATTTGACCGATTATGGAAGCAAGCCTTTGAAAGCAACAGAGAGGTCGAGAGCGCGTTAAACGAGGTATTTACGCATGGCCAATCATATTCTTGTACCAATACAACCACACAGGCGTTTGAAGACTTTATCAATCTTAATGATAAATCTCCCGAGTTTATTTCTCTGTTTATTGATGAAAATCTCAAGAAAGGCCTTAAAGGTGTAGGTTAACATCGAACTTTACGATGTGTCGCTATTCACTACCTATTTAGAAAACAGACGTCGAGGTTGACCTGGTCCTAGACAAGACGATCACGATTTTCAGATTCATTACTGAAAAGGACGCGTTCGAGCGTTACTACAAGAACCATCTTGCTAAGCGTCTGCTTTTTGGCAGATCTGTTTCTGATGATGCGGAGCATGGCATGTTAGCGAAGCTGAAAATCGAGTGTGGTTACCAGTTCACACAAAAGTTGGAGGGGATGTTCAACGACATGAAGATCTCTTCCGAGACCATGCAAGGTTACCGACAACACCTCCAAAACGTATCGGTAAGTCAAGGGAAGTTTCAAAATATCGTGGGGGGCTCAGTTCTCCTCCAGCCTCCCGAGTTGGAAATATCCGTGACAGTGATGACTTCAACATTTTGGCCCATGTCGCATACCGCATCCACTTGTGTCCTTCCCGAGATCCTATCCAAATCTTGCAAGTCCTTCGAGCACTACTACCTTTCTCGACACTCAGGTCGAAGGTTAACATGGCAGCCGTCCCTCGGAAACGCTGATGTACGCGTGCAATTCAAAGCGCGGAAACATGATTTGAACGTGTCGACGTTCGCCCTGATCATCCTTGTCCTTTTTGAGGACGTGGAGGATGGTGGCTTCTTGACGTACGAAGTACGTGACGCAACGATCGTGGAGGATCTATGCTGAGGTCCCCCCCACAGGATATCAAGTCCACGACATCGATACCGGAGCATGAACTGCAACGCCATCTACAATCGCTTGCTTGTGCCAAGTACAAAATTCTAAAGAAGCATCCACCGGGCCGAGATGTCAATACTGGAGACTCTTTCTCCTTCAATAGCAGCTTCACTTGCCCGATGCAGAAAATCAAGATTAGCACCGTATCTGCCAAAGTTGAAAGTACGGAGGAAAGGAAGGAAACTCGGGACAGGATTGATGAAGAACGTCAATACCAAACAGAGGTACGGAGTGTTTTGGGCTGGTGTCATGTATCTGATTGCAACCCGGTCCTAGGCTTGCATCGTCCGAGTGATGAAGGATCGAAAGCAAATGACACACAACGATCTTATCAATGAAGTCACCCGGCAGCTGGCAAGTCGCTTCCAGCCTAACCCACAAGATATCAAGAAGAGAGTTGAGACGTTGATAGATGTACGTGTCGGCAATCTGGTGTGTGGTGTATCGTGATTGATTCGTGGTTTTAGCGAGAGTATCTGGAGCGCTGTGATGACCGCAAATCATATAAATACCTGGTGCGTAGTTGTTTGCTGCTCCCGGGTGTACGATACCGCTCACCCTGCTGTTCCATGTCAAGGCATAATGTTGAACTAACTCTCCATGTATTTGTACTGTCGTTTAATGGAATTCATCTTGTAGTCACATCACTGTGTTCACACCACCCGCAAGGATAAAGAATCATTTAGAATTGCTACATATCAACGCTTGACATGACATGCAGGCTCAGAAGACAGTCACGAGCAGAGACAAAATCTCCACCACAACATCCTCCGAGACTTGTATGACCTGGGGTAATTGATTTGGGCTAAAAAACGGGATATTCCCGTACTCCGGTAACTACTGATGCTGGCAAGGAGACTCGACTCGCAGTTGGTTCACCGTCCGAACTGCCTCAAAGTGGTACACCTTCTGACCAACAGCTCAGCCACCCGGACTGTCGTTCAACGTCAACAAGGTTCCTTGGCACAAGAGAATGTAAACGTACTCTTCACTGACCCTCAACAGGCCAGATCCGTGAGTGTCTCATCGATCGCTAATCAGATATAGGATTTTGTACGACGTCGAGGATGAACCTCGACATCATCGATGGTAATAGGTCAGGAACTGTGTTCGCGACGCTCCACGTCCATCGCACTACTGTAACGAGTCAATCAACGAAACGTCGTTGGGTCGAACAGCAACTAACCTTCAGAAAGAGCACGAGGCACAATACAACGGCCTAGTGGCTTGATACTGCGAGTCAGTCATCAAGATGTCATTGATGCCAGCCAAGGACGTACCGCGCAACACTCCGCAGCCACGCCGAAGGGGTTTCCCAAGAAAAAGCAAAACCGGACACTGCAGGTACTTATACTGACTCAGCCTGCCTTAGGGCTGGTCTCTCCCACGGTCAAATATGGAAATCAATATAATTTCCGATACGGTACAGTAGAGGGCATTCTCCAACATCGTGGCCTGTATGGTTGTAGTTACAATTGAATTCGTTTTGAATGATGACCCCTATCGGGTTGGGCCATCATCCATCATGTGGCGTGTCGAATATCATTTGTCCTCCTTATAAAAGTCAGAAACGTGAATTTGACATCTGTTTGATTGTGCGACGAGGGAGTTGATGTCAGGAATTACGG
>JBBPRT010000236.1:0-15960 GCA_038093175.1 Boletus hoseneyae
CTGACGAAAACGTCGGGGGGCGTCGGGCCCTCGGGCGGCGACGGGCGGGGTGGGCTATTTGGGGGGTTTCGTGTGCATGGTAGCATAGACATATGTACTTGGTGTAGGGTCTAGGTTGAAGATGGGTGAGAGGAATGGGAGGCGAGAGGGGCCTGTGCCGCGCCCTTTATGGGGCTTTGTTGGGATCCGTCATTGGCGGTGACGCCAATGTGTGGTGCGTCAGTCGTGCGAGTGACTGGGGAGCCCAATCCCGCTGTTTGGGATGTGGGGTGTGCAGGGGCGCTTGGGGTGTGCTGAGTCTGGTCGGTGGGATCTGAGGGGTAATCAGCGACGGTCCTGGGGGGGGGCGGAGGTTACCGAATGTATGTGTGAAGCGTTGCGTGGCATGTGCATATTGCAGAAAGGACTTGATGCAGCGCGGCTCCACCAGCAGCGCTGAGATGTCTCGAGAGCCTCGATGTCGCGTGCAACCTCTGTCATGAGCGATGGAAGGACGCCTATTTTGTCGGGACAGGTTGCAGCCAGAGTTTAGACTGAGAAAGAGGGTGTTGTTGGCAAACCCAGAATTGTTGGCGTAAGCTGCAGGTGGCGGCGTCAGAAGCGCTTCAAATACTTTCCGAACATTTCGTATCGCGTGGCAAGATAGTGATGAGTCGTCAGGATAGACATGGCAATTTTGACCGATCAGGTGGTGCAGTGCAGCGGTTATGCGCCATTACTAGTAGTGGAAGGCAGGAGCCTCATTTCGGACTCCCATGGGCATCACAGTCCACTCGTATAGTCCCCATGGTGTCAGGGACCGTGAGGTGGATATCGTCTGTGTACACTTTCGTCTGGAAGAACAAAACAAATTGGTCATGTCTATTTTTCCGAGTACCTTACCCTTTGCGCAATCACGGAGGATCCCATCGATTCGATGGTCACCGAAGCAACTCAGTATCTGTGGTGGAAGTTGAACTGTCACTAGTACGTGTGATTGAGTGCCAACGGTACTAGTGTTGTTCATATCCGAGTCGAGGGGCACGGGCGTGGGAACGGGCCTGGGTGGTATGGCAAGACAGCTTAGCTCTCAATACGCTCTTCACACCTGGGCTACGCTCACTCTTGCATGATGATCAATTTTCCAAACGGCTATTACCAAGATCTGAATCGATTTGCTGCTATGGTTTGGGGAAATTCCCAATCTACCTTGGGGAAACATCAACCCGAGGGTATCGAATACATCGATCTTGGTGGATTCTTCGAAGCCTTTCAGTTCCTTTTTGTCGGCATTAAACATGACAAGGTGCTTGTCAGAAACGAGTATCGCATCGCACTGGATGCCTTGCAGAAAAATTATGATTTCGGGGCGTATGTTCTTGGACAATCTGGTATTGGTGCGTATGGACAATGTTGAATGTACCCCGAACTTGAACTCTAGATACCAGGGAAATCACTATTTCTCATATATGCCCTCGTACAGTTTCTCGGACAGAAGCAGGCGGTTGTCTTGCACACCCACCCGGAATTTTACGTGTACTTCAGAGAAAGTGTTGTTATCTGCTCTATGACGGACACGCGCACGGTGTGCGAGTTGTCTACCGTGTGGGCGCTCTGTGACTCCAACCAATCTGTTCAGATTCCCCCCAATGTCTTCTTGTATAAACCGGGTCGTATCCGAGTCATCCAAACGACCTCACCCAAAGCCTCATGTTGGAAGGAATGGAGCAATCAGGTCGGCGCCGAGTGCTACATTATGGACATTTGGTCCGACCAGGAGATCGCAGACCTTGCGTAAGTAGTATGTCCTACGTGATTGCAAGATCCTGATGAGACGATCAGTACACTATTGGGACTAGATGTCCAACGCATGACCACTCTCGCAAACAAGTGGGGTAGCATTCCTCGCACATTGCTGCGATTCATTCACACAGAGGATCAGATAATCGAGACTTGGTATCGTGCCCGTGCCGGAGATGCTGTCCTAAAGTGTTCGGCCACAGTGCGCGAAGGGCTACAGTACAGCCTTCCTGATAATTCTGTGTCCTCATTCTATTTCCTTCGGCCGGATAGGACTGACACGGGCACCATTATTCGCATGCTCTCTTACATGCACGTACCGACACCAACGCTTCGACGCCTGCTAGCGGAAGCGCTCCAGCAGAGGAACAACCTCGAGAGGCTCGAGTTCTACAATGGTCTGAGTCAACACGCACTAACTCGTCAGGCTGCCGCTTTTATCTACCAATCTTGGTTTCACAGCTTCTTGGGTGCGGGAAAGCAGATCCTGTGCCGAATCGTTTACTGGGGCTTGGGTGATGGTACCGTAGATCCACCTACCGTATCAGCGAAGAATGTTTTCGCCCCCGCTAACCTGGCTGCACCAATGCCTCAAACACAAGAACCATTCTATTGGATTGTCCCTTATAGGAATTTCCCTGGCATTATGAGTGCCATTGTGTGTTCGACGGGGGTCTTTGCTTTTTACACGACTATTGGCTCAGACCATCAATCGCCGATCAAGGGTTTGCAGATCCTGCGTAAGAGGATGCCGGACAATCGAAGGAACTGCCCCTGGAAAGTTGTGTTCGTTGGAGTAGAAGAAAGCCGAGTTCAATATGTCGCAAACTGTTGGGCTGGGAAGATATCCTTCCTGGATGGGAGATCGGTATCCGTTGCATGGTCAGTGGTGGACCCAGTGCAAGATGATATTACTTATAGGGTGCGCAATTTTGTTTGATTTATCGACCGTTTTCTGATTCGATCGTTAGGTGTACCATGACGAGACCGATCCAGTGCCGACGGAGTTTGATGAGGAGTTGAGCGAGCTTGGCGGGGAGTGAGTTGATTGTAAATAGGATTCATGATGGTTCGCCTTTGGTTCCTTGACAAATCCCGTTGTACTAGCAGTAGTGCCAGTGCCTCTGGTCAGCCTGAATCTCCCACGTTTCTTGATATTTCCACACAAAACCCCGGAGCCAATTTTCTCTTCCCGCTCTGAATCCTCTTGGAAGCATGCATACCACAGTATTGGGATGCGCTGAAAGCATTGTGCTACTAGAAACTCGTCGAGGTAAAGGCCGAACTGGCACACTTTATGTGTGGAGTGCAGGTCCCTCTGATCAGACACCGTACTAGTAGCCTAAGAGATGCAACCGGTACAGCACGACTCCCACATCCCATGCAATCGACACGGCCCAAGGTGAGTGTTGCGAATAAAGCTCAAGTGACTGACTCACTGAGTGCTGACCACTCTTAGTAAATTCTTTGCCATCCAAGTTACTGCTCTCACACGACTATGATCATCATCTGGCACTTGGAACTTTGTGCGATTCCTCTTTGGCAGCGTTGTTGGAGTGCACAGCGACAAACACGTCACAATCGGACGTACCTACCCTCGTCAGCATCCTTGAGCCTTGACTTGTATACATGATTCCGATCACTCAATGTTTATTTCAAGTGGATGTGATTACAAGGAAATCCTAGACCCTGCTCGGTCTAGCAGTCTAGGGCAACCATCCCGGTCCACACGAGTCGGTACCAGTGCGCCGCCAGGAGGGTATGACAGTAAGGTCTGATCGTTTCTGGCCGACGGCTTCGCTAACTCAATCCCACTTGCACAGCTAGCGGTCAGAAACCATGCGACCTGGATGTATCTGAGCGTCAGTCATCGAGGGTGACCATGACTTGGAGACTGGTCCTTCAAGCTTCAAGCTTCAAGATGCGCATGACAGTGGAAACATGGAATCATGCGATCCTGGAATGAACAAATTTGAGTTACAGTACACCAAATCCACGTTGTGGATCATCCCAATGTGATCCATCGCCACTGCCTGTTCTTCACCTGAACCCAATCCGCTTCCTTGACTTCTGTTTTCCCGACGCGGTATGCTACACCATCTTTCCACTCAATGGCAAAAAGGATCAGCTTGGCTCCAGCACCACGCGTGGCAATCACAATGAAGTCCTGGTATACGATTTCGGGGCGTTCATAGGCGGTGTTTAGGTCTGGTTGAACATCGGGAGAAGGGAAAAGCGTATAATCCACCTTTCGCCCTCCCAGTATCCATCTTCGAACGGCCCTCACATTCGCAATACTCGTCCAAAAATGTAGCTGACCAATTTGAGAAGGGGAATGTGGTGGAAGAGATTGAAGCTGCTGAGGTTGCGCGTCCTGCCACAAAGCAGGAGGGCAATCGCCTGGATCATGACGGTCCTGCCATGGTCGTTCTTCAATCCTGACGAACTGGTGTTCGCTATCCACTATGTTGAATTGAATTACAGATCGCACGATATTGTTTTCCCCATCAATAAGATCATGACAATGGATCGAGTCCTTTCCTGACCAGGCTGCCCAACTCCAAGAAGGTATGGGGATCATTTTAGTGGAGCCGTTGGTTTCGAAGATGGGGACTTCAATATAATTTCGCGAACAATGACCGGTCAAGTCCCACGTCATTGCGTACGAGAAATGCGATCCGGGAAGGCCCCAGAAAAATGTATCGTTTTGAATCGCTGCAAGGATCTCGGTGACGCCATTAAATGCGTTCAGAATATCTGTCTGATAGGTCAAGCACCGTTGTCGGTAACCGCTGAGTAGGTCGTCATAAAGCATGCAATACTCCATTGGCTGCAGAGATCCCGAGGGCAGACATTCAACAGCAGGTTTCTGAGGGTACGTTAGGTGGAGCCGATCAATATCTTCCACTTCTTCTAGAGCCCGCTCTTCCGAGTGCGACGCTGCACGACAGTTCCAATACACCTGACTCTCCGAGAACGCCAGTACCCTGTTGGACAGGACGCGTTCTTGGAACGTCCATGCTCGCTGTGCCCATGCTGTGTCGTCGATTCCACTGGGTGTTTTTCGGATGTCAATGACCGTTAGGAGCTTGCAATTGGGAAGCGTCAAGGTCTTCTGTACCTGTTCACGTGATCCCTGTTTGACACCGGGGAGGCCACTGTTTGCGTGATCCCCAGCGGCAGCGATGATAGTGAACAATGCTTTTGAATAAATCGATCCCATCTGCATGATCTCTCCTTGCTGCATCTTCAAGTCGTTTTGAATGATGCAAATGGAGTCTACCCATAGATAGCGCTCTCCGATGGCATGTACTAGGGTAATGGCATCTCGGATGGTTGCGGGAATAGGCAACGAGCGCAAGGAACCTGTCTCACGAAGTTCTTGGGTGTTCTCCAGGAGATGCTTGAACACGGTGGCCGCGCCCCAGACGTAGCTTAGAGCAACGTAGCGACATTGCAAAGGCGTGTCCACAAGACACGACTGGATCACATCGACCACGAAGGTCGGCGATTTGTCGCGCTCCACCGGGAGTTGCAAGGAGGGCATGCAAACCTTGCCATGCTTGCATTCACATTCGTGAAGCCATGCCCGTATGAGCTGTGCGTTTACTTGCGTGCCAACATATCTGCCACCAATTGTTTCGAGGAATTCCTGTTCCGTCTGTGGGCCTGAAACCACCGTCTCATCTCTGGTCTTTGGGCGAGATCTCGCCTTAGTCTTCGTCTGACTCGTGAGCAGTCAACTAAATCAAAACTCAATTGCTGAAACTGACCTGGAAATTGAGAATGTAATGCGATTTATGGGTATCTCTCGTTTTGGTTTCCCAAGGAAGGGAGGGTCCATGGAATTGATTTGCTGTGATCGTATCCAAGATCACGAAGGCCTGTGTAAGGTGGAAATGCGAAACGGTGGGATCGCGCGCCTCGACGTGCTTCGGCAGCTTGAAGTTGCAGAACTCGGCGCTCTCTCGCATGCGACATTCGCCACTGAGATCTGAGGGCTCTGTGTCCAGGCTTTCGGCGACGAGTTTACACAGATCGCAAGTGGAGCGCCGACGGTTGATTTCGTCCATAGACCCAAGAACGAGATGAGCTCCAAGATAACCATTGATTGGGGGTGTTGAACAGGGCAGTGGGTTGCGGCAGGGAAGGAGAGGATGTGATAGGTGGCGTACATTCAACCTTGAGCACCCCTCACAAAGTTTTGCGATCGAGTCTGAGGGTTCGCGGGCGTTGGCCAGTAGATTGTCGATCATGAGTCAGATCCTGTGGAATTGCACCCAGATCGTCGAGTCGGGAACATCAATACTAAAAGGTCGCACTTTAGCAGAATGTTCCAAATCTAGCGAGGACAAAGTTTAGTAATCTCCCAAAACCAGACCATCTGGCAAGAGTCGTAGTCTCATAGAATGACAACTCTCGCACCTCACACCGTGTGCCAGTGGTTTGACCTCCGGCCTATCTTCCCACCAGGTAGCACATCTCTTTCCTTCTTCCCTTCTTCACCATAGCGGTCAACATCCATGGATCTGGTACCACGTCTGACTCCAACAGAAAAGAAGAATACCAAAGCAACATGCGATGGACACTATCAACGTCGGTACCCTTCAAGTTCACTCCTTGTAAAGCTCCATCACGTCCTCTGGATACGCTTGGGCTGCCGGAGACTCGTCGTGGGGCGCCTGACGCTGGTGTCAGAGAATGTTCAATAGATCAACAAACTTGCGTATAGCATATCTCCGTGTCTGACCAACCAACGGGTAAGGGTGTCCTCATTGTCGGGAAGAATAGCGTACCGTCCTGAGTTTGTGCGACATTCCAAATTCGATGGCCTTCTATTCCGACGAACGCTATTCTCCAGGGAAGATTCTTTAATCCGTTCAGCAACTTCCTACTTCATAGCATCTGCAAACCCATGGTTGGTGATTGGTGATCTTGCTTGAGATTAGTCTGAAAAGCGAAGATCTTCATCTCGAATACGGGCACACTGTCAATCCCAGGGAAAATCTTGTAGGGGGAAATCCAATAGAAGCGAAAACGGCCGGCCCTGACAGCATAGTAGGCAATTGTGTTAGGGCATTGCCGGCACCCCGCGGGAGTCACGTGCATGTTCTTTCCCCCACAAAGGAGGCTGTGAAACCAAGACTCAGAGGAAACCGGTGGCTTGTCGAGAATCTGGACAGCGGTTCATAACCTGGAAAAACACCAGTTCCTTGGCATTGTGCTTCCGCTGGAGTGTCTCCGCTTCAAAGAGTCAAAGCGTCGGTGTCAGCACGTGAACGCACTAGGACGCATGCGAAGGACAGTACCCGCATGAGTCCAGAGACTGGGACGGAGGAAAAAGAACGAGAACAGAGACGGGGCATCGTCAGGAAGATTCTGCTGCGATTCTTCGCACAGCACGACTGAACTTCTTGAGACAGCATTTCCGTGCTCAACCATAGACTGACAATGGCGCGAAAAATTGATGCAAGCCGTCGTTTGGGGTATTCATCATCATGGCAGGACGAAGAGAAAAACGTGGGCAGAAGAGTAGAAAGTAGTAGTGAGAGGATTGGGCGAAAAGCCGATGGCTTTTCCGGTCCGAAACTGAACCCGAACTTGCACTTGTCAGAAGAGAGCGGGCTGGTGGCGCCCGAGCTGGAGCTGATTGAAACATATGCTGAGGGATGCAGCGTCGGACAAGAGCCTGAGGGTGTGCCGATTATCTTGTACGCAGCCCGTGAGTGGGGGAGGTGATGCAGCGTGCGCAAAAGAATGTATCGAGGACTGTGGCCGCTACTGACAGAGAGCTACTCAGAGGAGCGAATTAATGAATGGTAGTACAAAGAGAACTTCAAGTTGAAGGGAGGCGAGCCACTCCCACTCCCGGGCCAAGGCTTCTCACGAATGCTGAACTGTGAACATTCCAAGTCAGTTACCAGATCATGCTTGCCATCTTCCGTTAAGGGGTTCATGTTACTGAAATCACTGGTGTTGCGCTAGTTCAGGGTGGGCAAACGATCGCCGGAGTTATTCACGATTTGACACCAATCGACACGGACTGGCAACAGTGTCCGGATGTCCATCGCCTTCTGTGAGTGGAGACGATGGAAGAGGTGACTCGGTGTATCACGCGTAGTGTCTGTCTCATGATTTTCTTACGATTAACCCCAACAGAGCTATACGCCTGAGCGAGCAGCAGTACATGAGCAAAACGTTTCCTAGAACACGGCGTGCATCATTAGTAAGGTTTTCGGTATAAAGTGTTGAACCTTATAAGCACTCACAGGTCACAGTTATCCATGATATCCATGCTGCACACAGCGATCGCGCTCAAATACCCATGTGGATGAACGGTACCCACGCGATGAACGGTGCACCACTCCGGCGCAGACGATCGATCGCATTGTGCAGCGCTCGTGCAGCTCCTCTACTGTCCGGCACTCTGCCCTCACAGTCACACAACAGCTGCTCGTACACATCCTTTGCCAACTGTGGCGCCACGCTGTCCCTGATAGACCACATCGTGCCAATCACACCGCTATACCCTGCAAATAACATCCCTGCAGAAAGGTGGACCGCCTCTTCTGACAGCTCGACCGCGCCGGTTGCCGTCTGGCACGCTGACAGGAAGGCAAGTCCACCCGGGCCACGAGGCCGTGACAGACGAATGATGTCGGACAGTCGCAACCGACGCTGGTCCGCAAGACAAAGTCCACTCTCGGTTGGACTCTTGGAATCTTGTACCCCGTGACATGCGAAATGGACCCAGTCCGATCGTTCCATTCCATTCAGAACCCCATCCACGTTTCCATCCGATTCGACGAGATGGACGTGTGCTGATGAGTGCCTGCTAATCGTTTCTTTGATGTATTCTATCTCAATGGGCGCACCAAACAGTTGAGTTTGCCCATCCGAATTTGGCTGGGGAACGGCTAGCAAACGAATATCGTTCGAGGCGACGTTGCGTTCAAGTGGGGCTGAGAGGATGCTCAACGTAGGAATATAGGACGATATAACGAAATCGGAGACTTTGTTCCCAACACCGGGGGCATCGTAGTTGCCGGCTGCGTGAATTGGAAGGAATGAAAGAGGTCCAGCTGGACACCAGAATACCCGCGTGGGCTTGCCTGGAGTCTACATGCATGTATATGGTGAGTGACGAGCTAGCGAGCGAATAATGGCTACTTACGGTGAGAGCAAGCGCATGCAGAACTGGCTTCACAATCTTCATCCACAATGCGGATAAAATATGGCTGAAACCATGTCCATCTTGTTTCACGAGTCTGGCTGCCCTATGCGGACTGTCACGCGAGATAACGCGTCCATCATTGGAAAGTAGCTTGGCAAGCGACGTGCGAAGTTCCTCCACTTGTTCTTCATTGGTATCTGGAAGCGGAACGTGCACCGGTTCGTCCAAGTCTGCCACGACGATCAATGCGTCACCACGTTCCATGCTGACGTTCAAGAGGATGATGGGCCCCAACCGGGCAGAGACTCGGAGTTGAGAGAATGTCTTCGGCGAGAAGGACTGTTCGAAGCCAGGCAGTGCTTCAATTTGCTCTAGGAGATTCTCCCTATCGGTCACGAGCTCACGGTGTCGTCGTGCCCGTTGCTCCAACGATTCTTCTTGATGATTCTCCTCACCCAAATATGACAGAGACTCGTCATAGGCAGTGCTAGAATGCTCCAATGCGTTAGATAACAGCTTGAATCGATCTGCAAGGTCTGGATAAACTTGTCGCAGCTCATCAAGTGGAGTGCGGAGCTGAAGTAGTTGTCCCCATACGACACAGCGTCCTTGCTCAAGCCACTCCACAGCCCTTGTGATGTGGCCAAGTGATACAGCCAAGGAGACTGCTGATCGTGTCGTATCTGCAGCTTCTAGAAGTTTAGTGTACCGATCTTTGAAGGGTAGACCAAGCCAAGCCAGTTGTGGTAAGAGGCTGATAGCACATTCGAACGCTTCGAGCAGTGCCTGTTGGCCCTCGAGGTGTGATACACGCCGCAAAACAATGGCACATTGAAACCAGTACTTGAATGCTTGAAATTGTCCACAGGATTGGCCGGAAGGCTGGAAGTGAGCTGCACGAGAAAAATAGGATATGGCGGTACGGAGCGCAGGAAGGCTACCCAGGGACAGGAAACGACAACAAAATGAAATACCAACGTTGGTAAGGATTGCTGGTCTGCCTATGTTACCTTCCGGTATGAGCGCAAGGGCTTTCTCCATTGACGATATCGATTTGTCCAGATCCGCTACGTCGCCTAGTCGTGAAAAACGCTTGAGGAGGGCTCTACCAATGACGGTGAGCGTAAAAGGCGAACCGGAGTATCTATTGCGCGAGAGCAAAACTGCTTTCTCCCCCATGGAGATTGACTTCTCGAGATCTGCTGCATTTCCAAGACAATCCGACCGTGACAGCAATGAATTGGCAAGGGTAGCCAACACAAGACTCGTCATCATCTGAAACCAGCTGCACGGCTTCTTCCAGCGCTACAATCGATTTGTTCAGATCTGACAAGTGACCTAATCGGTCAAAATATCTGACGAGTGAAATGGCAAGCAGAGTGAGCCTTCGTCCCCTGTCTGAGTGATCCTTTGGGGTGAGTCGCACCGCTTCCTCGATCATAGAAGTCGACTTCTCTAGATCTGCTAGGTTACCGAGGCGCCTAAAGCGTCCAAGGAGTGAAAAGGAAAGACCACTAAGCAAAAGTGGCTTGTTTGAATCGTGATCGGGGGTATGTTGCATGGCCACCTCCTCCAACGAAATTGACTTGTCGACGTCCACTATATTTCCAGTTTGGCCAGAACGTCCCATGAGTGATAGACCGAACGAAACCAGCACTCTGGATCGGTAAGGATGATCGTTCGGAGTGAGCCGTTCGGCTTCTGCCAATAGTGAAGTCGAGTTCTGGAGATCTGTGAGGTTCCCGAGGCAACTGTGACGTAAAAGGAATGTATGACCGAGGTTTGCTAGGCAAGAAGACCTATATTGCTGTCCTCCTGGAGTGAATTTTAGAGCCTTTTCTCTCGTCGAGATTGACTTGTCAAGGTCTGTATGGTCACCAAAGTAGCCGAAACGGAGCTGAAAGGCGTCTCCGAGGCCCACGAGCCTTAAACATTCGGTAATCCGGCTATTAAACAAAAGCTTCAAAGTCTCGTCCCTTGTATAAACAGCCCTAGGGAGATCTGCTGCGTTTCCTGGATGTCCCAAGCGACCCTTTGTGGATAGGGCACCAACAGCATCTCTGAAACCCTCTCGTCCAGCTTCCTCCATCAAAGAAATTGATTTATCGAGATACTCCGGGTCCTTAAGGTGCTCATAGTGCTGCAGGAATGCAACACCTAGATGAGTCAGCAACGCGGGCCTGTTTGGATGGTCATTCGATACGAGCTTCAGAGCCTCCTCCAGTACTGCAGTTGACTTTGCCCTGTCCGCTACTCGTCCAAGTCGGACAAAACGCGCCAATAAAACGCTCCCGAGGTAGCTCAGTCCTACGGGGCGATCA
The DNA here is from genome assembly GCA_038093175.1 of Boletus hoseneyae. Lineage (NCBI taxonomy): Eukaryota > Fungi > Basidiomycota > Agaricomycetes > Boletales > Boletaceae > Boletus > Boletus hoseneyae. The sequence goes on from JBBPRT010000236.1 coordinate 11,275, forward strand.
GGATGGGTATTCGGTATATGTTGGACAACCGCGTCCAGCACGGAAATCGATCGTTCCAGGTCCTCCATATCCAGGGATCGATTGAAGCGTCTAGCAATGAAGATGCCAAGACTGGCAGCCCTCAGAGGCCATTCCGGATCGCTTTCTTGAGTGAGTTGCACGGCTTTCTCTATAGCAACAATTGACTCATCGATATCAGTCATACGGCCATGTCGCTCAAAGCACCCTAGCAGCGCAAATGCAAGTGCATTCAACATCGCAGGCTTCCGTGGGTCGCAATCTGGAGCATGAAGCGCAGCATCCTTGAGTTCCGAGATTGACGGGGACTCGGCAGGGTGGGAAACAGTCGCACTTCCATTTGCGGCCTCGTCTGGGGTACATTCCTGGAGTATCGCACCTGCCAGCTGGTATTCATAGCTCTCCACGGAACAAATACCCTGAACTTCCGCAATTAACTTCCTGGCCTCTTCTGCGTAGGGTTCATCGCCCCACTTTTGAAATCGGGAGACGGTAGCGCGAGCTAGATGCAATAAAGTAGCAGGTCGATCTGGGTGGCCAACGGGACGTAGATCAAGGGAGTCCCGATACAACGTAATTGGAACATCAAAGTCAGGGGATGTAATCCCATCCTGGCAGGCAACAAGTCGTGCAGTAGCCAGGTTGAACAAAGCAACAGCACGACACTGGTGGGTAAGCGGACACGCCAGGAAGACCCGTTCGAAGCATGTAATGGAACGCTTAAGATCCTCTGGCTTCCGATCTTTGTGATAACGCAAAAGATTTTTGTGTCCTTCATCTGTTATCTGTACCAGACTGGAAGACGCCTCCGAATTTGACTGATATGATGCTTCGTCAACTACGGAGCACCCAAACAAATGACTTAACTTACAGTGTAATTTTGCAGATTTGAGACATGTGTTAACATGTCCAACGTGCAGCTACGTCGCTCCACCGTTATGTGGAGCAAGGAACAAGGTGATACTGGCTGTCCCTCCAGTGGAGAGAACTCGACCGCTTTGTGTAGAATGAACATATGATGTTCAGCATACTAATGGGGATGCTTACAAATCGCCATTTCGTTGTGTTCCAACAACTCGCCAATGCTGAGCACAAATGTCCTCAACGTTTCTCCATTTCCCAACATTGGCGAAAACTCGAAAGAAGCACACACTCTGAGACAGACATTGGAAGACAGTTTGGATGGGCTACCGAAGGTCATCGTCACCACCACACATGCTCAGCAAGAGTATCGCCTTACAGAAATACTTCATCATCCCACTCCATGTTATGGTCGTGCACTGGTATTGGTTTATTTCTTGTTCTCTGTTCGGTGCCTTCAGCTTCAACTACAACATAGAACCCGACAGGAATTCGACCGAGATCAACAGCGGTGTCATGGACGCGGATATCTGGAACGAATGTTTTCTTAGTTATGAACCGTTGACAAGATCCGCTTCATACGTGTAATGACGAATTGCCATGAGTTAGCGTCTGAGGGAGCAGGCACTAAGACTGGTTCTTGAGGTTGGTCATCCGAACGAGGTACCACCATCGATATGCCAGTAGAACTATCAAGTTCACCATCCCTCTGGTCGATGCGCAATGGTTTGATTTTGAACGGAGAAACAGGAATACGGAGGGAGATGTTCCAGCGCATTCAAGTTAGTGGTGTGACTGCGCAGTGCAGGCTGGAGATGCCAGGAAGTTCTCCAAGTCACCGGCAACTTTTACATAAATTATGGTTTGCTCATGACTGGTTCAAGCCGCGGGAGTTTCAATGTCCCCGAGTTTGATTATATAATCCCTTGTATCTTCTGCCAGTGTCAGATCTCAAGTGCAACGCCTCCTCTTGAAAATGATCCGTCGCTCGCCAACAATGATCCCCATGACGGACGCAGACATCCAAGACGTCCGCACCCTCGTTGCGCAACAAAAAACCGCCCACGAAGCACGTCAAAAGGTGCTTCTCAAAATGAAGAAACTCGCCGAGCTCTCGGACCCTGTCGCACAGGACGCTGCGACAGCGACGCTGTTTCGGCAGCTCACGGACAAGGCACGGGAGCAGGACGAGAGGCATAGGCGACTTGGGATACCGCCTGGAAAGAGTTCTTCATAATGAACGAGGGTGGTGTGGTGCGTGTCTTTACTGTCATTTTACTACTTGTTTTCGTGTCGCTTGTCGACCATTTTATTCATTTGTTTTTCTATCTAGCGTACACCATGACCATGCTATTTGTGTAGGTATAACAGAGGTGTATATGGATGAACGTGAACAATGTTGTATCGGGGGCGGGAACCGGGGAGGGGATAATCCGGTGGGTACAGTATCTTGGACTTAGGTTATTGCAGAAATCATAAGACTTGATATGCCAGAGTCGCGGTTTCAAGCTTCCAAGTTCAGTCGAGCCCAGGTTGATCTGGGAGGATGTCATCGCGCAGTCGAGATATAAGCACAACAGATCCAAGAAATCCTTTTGATCCTCTTTGGTTAGAACGGAGGCCAAAATCAACTCGATGGTCGAGCACAAAGAAAAGCAAGAATCATCCCACAAGATACTCGTGCTCGTAGCATCATTCCCTCTTTAATCATGCCACGAGTATGATGACGAACGTCATTAACCTTCCCAAAGGGATACAAACCGACTGCCGACACCAGATAGGGGCAACACGTGGTGTCTCTTGGGTAGGCGGAGGTAGAGAAGTAAGCGTGTAAGGCACGATGCAACCGAAAAAAGGGGGGACCTAGAGTTTGAGTGCTTGACGGGAGACCATTGTATCACAGACGATACGAACCAGGAACGAGACCAGGATGCCATGATGATATTGGTGTGTGAGCTCGGCGGATGAAAAAAAAGACAGCCAAGACCTCGTAAACTAACGTGCATGGTGAGACGATGGAGCTATACCTAACCATTCGGGCACGCACACACGAGGCCGTTCATACGAACTTGATGCCCGGTTTCTCTAAGGAAACACCACCACCCACAGCCGCGCTCCTCGCGCGATGAAACGCTAGCGCATGCTCCACAGCATCCGTCAGAGGTTTCATAGCCTGTCATCATATAGATTAAAAAATCCGCACGACGTAATGGGCGGCGTAGAAGAGATGCGTGGAGATAGGGTGAGGAGAGCAATCAGAGGTTCGGGGAGAAGGAAGAAAGAGACATCTACTCACGACGACAACCCTGTTTCCCTCTACCCCCTCCAGGACCGCTGCTCTCACGAGGGCGTCAACCTTGTCCTGTGTCTTTCCGAGATATCCTGCCATCTTGGCGGCTTTTGCCGATCGTTGGGCGGGGGAGGAAGATGGAGTAGGGAGGTCAGAAGGGTGCGGATAAATCGATGTCCAGAATTGCCGGAGGAATTCATTGGCGGCCGTTTGACACGTCGTGAGTTGGCGGAAGAGGTCCGGAGGAAAGTCGCCTTCGAGGATACGCTGGATCAAAAACGGATGAAGAGGTAACTGAGGGTGACACATACACTTTTTTGTCTTGATATCCAACCGCGCAGCGACGTTCTGCGTCATAGACGACAACGCCGCATCGCCAGATTTTTTCTCCAACTTTAACTAATAAGATGTCATTGAAGATCGGTCGCTCACCACTGTACCAGCAGAGACTCACCTGACTGAACCTGTCCTCCCACCCGTTCACTCCGTGCAGAAATTCTTGGAACGCATTCCGTACATCAGCCACTTCTCTCGAGTCTCCTGCTCCACCACTTGCAGCCCCCGCCCTGCCCAGTTGCCCCTCAAAATACCGCTGTCGATCTTGCATTTCGAGGAGGACACCAGAGGACGACTCGTGAGCTTGTAGATCGTCGTATTCGATTTCTGAGAAGAGGTCCTATGTACACAAGTGAGAGCTAATCGGGATAGCAGAAAATAGCATTACCTCTCCATCCCTGGCATCTACCCGTCGTCGCTTACTGCGCGAAACATCTCCTCTGGCGACACGAGACTTAAGGAAGAACGAACGTGCAAAAAAAGCATGTAGAACTTACAATGCAGAATTGAGCAATCTCTCTGAATGCTCGTTGAATTTGCGAATGAGCGGGAGTGCACCGCGTTGACGGCCTGCCTGCATGGTGATGTCTTTCTCGTTTCCTGTCTATCCATCATGCATTCGATACCCTTAGAATCACCACAAGCAAAAAACTAGCTCACCTCCCCGTGATCTTCAAGTGTAGCACCAAGATTTATGTATAAATGTGATACTTCGTCTCTGGGATGTCTAGGCTCCAATTCTGACCACGATAGAGGATAAATGTTTAGTAGCGGTGATGTAAAGGCAATGACACGAACCATCATCATCCTTTTCTAGATACTTGTCAAATATTGGATCCTCCTTGACGACGTGTTGCGTTGCTGAAGAACGTATAGAAGCTCGATGAGCATTGAACAGCTTGCTCTGAAAGTAGCGTTTCCAGAACTCTGCTTCAGAGAGCTATGCGCAGGGTCAGCAGTCTACATGGGCATAACAAGGAAGGGATCACCTTGTTTGGTACGTTATCGTTATATGCTTTCGCTACCACTGGGAATTCCTCGAATATATCGTGTACGAGCTGAGGTGTGATGACAATTTTGACTTCTCCGCCATCTATTGTTTGTGGTCGGGGATCTACGAGTTGACCTGGACGGCCGCGTTTTTGGTTTTCCGTCGCTGCTTCTGCAAGCAAGAGATGCTA
>JBBPRT010000237.1:0-15954 GCA_038093175.1 Boletus hoseneyae
CGATGATGATCTACGTCTACAGTCTCCAAAGCGAAAGAAACGCGACCCTCAGGATCATCGGCATCGCACTCATCACTGGCAACAACCGAGGTCCGAAATCGCCGACAGGCCAACGTGTCTAAGTCATCAAAATTCTTCCAGATTAGTGATTAGACTAAGTACAGTGCAATGCTATGGTGTCAAGCTCGAGTCTTGCCATACGAAAATGTCTACGAGTCCAAGAGCTCCAAGTAAGCTGCACGGCACGTCGTACCCTGATCTTCACCAACCCAGACGACTGAGAAAGCCTGCAAGCCAAAAACCAAGCTTGTCAACCAAATATATCGACATGTTTGAGTGTATACATACCTCAACGCTTGTTTACGCAGCGCCAAGTACTGCACGACAGGAATGCCACCGATCGCAAAGCCCTCGCCGCGTACCCCCGTCGTCACGCAGCCAATAATATCCGTCTGAGGATAAATCTCTCCGAGCTAGAAACAAGAAAAAGAGAATATCAATATCGCCCTCTTGCATAAAGAAAAGAGGGAGATTACAGCACCTCATGCTCTGGACTCTCTTTCCCAAATGCCTTGATCCACTTGTGTGCCTCTGTGTCGTCCATTTTGTAAATGTTCGCCATGTCCGTCGGCGCACCTCTCTGCACCATCTTCGCACGCACCATCACGAGTGCTGACCGCATCACATCCTAGCATTCAGATAATCTGATGTATCACTCAATGGTATTGATGAGCTCGAGATGCATACGTGCAAGAACAGATCAAATCGTTAGTCGTACAACACACAAGTATACAAGCACGTTTAGACACCATACGCATGATTACCAGCAATGTCGCCCGTCGCACGCATCTGTGCCTCCTTGGTCGTATTCATGTCTACATCCTATTTACATGCGATCAATAATGCACAAGGCAAGCACGACGACACGTACAAATTCACCCTCGTTACCCTGATCGTCCAGCGGTTTCCACGGCGGAAACGTCGTGCACCAACTACATCCAGTACATCAGACACCGATGCATACCAGGGGGGGACCGCACAACTCACAAATCTTGCGGTTGCGGATCTGGGGTAGCCACGTCCCTCAACAAGCTCCGAATAAGCGGATGCTTTCGTCGGAGGTAAAAGGCAGGGGTGTAGCAGAGATTGCCTTGTTGGTTCACCCCCGTGTCGAGGTAGCCTGCGTCACAGCCTTGGGTGTACCATTCGAGCGTGGGTCGTGGATCGTCCGAGGTCTTGTCAGAGCCTTGGAGTGAGAGTTTGATATGTTCGCCATCTGTATCGTGGTGATGAACGACCAAGGCAAGCGAGGGAAGGGGAACGTGCCTGTGCTGGAGAGGTACCGCGCATACGCGGAACAATGGACGACCTTGGTGACAAGGTGCTTGTGTTTGAGCAGGGGGATCTTGAAGAGCTCTTCGAGGACTGGGCCAGGGAGGACTTGTTCGCGCGGTTCGTGCATCAGCAAGATCGCGCAGGATCTGTCCTTTTGGAACCACCATTGACCATTGGTCGTTGCTGAACCAACGCCCTCTGGACTGTTGTGGGGTGAGCCTGATCCAACACTGTGAGATGGTACGCACGTATCAGCAGCCTCGAATTCCTTCTTTCGTGTCCATATCGAATTGTGTACAGACTCGTACGACTCGTCGTTGTACACGGGCGGATAGTCGGCGATCTTGATCCCATCGCATTCCTCGACAAGTTTCTGAAACTCGGGATCATAGATGTTTCCGTCAATGTCCAGCGCGCCGGTGTGGAAGTTGATGTGGCCATACGAACCGACCTGTGATGAACATGACTGTTAGGTCTGAGCGATAGATATATCGTGACGTACCTTTGTTCACGAAGGGGGTCCCATACGCCCCATCGCTAAAAGTTTTGGTGGCAAATGTCGGCGTAGCGACGGGGTGCGAGGTCGGCGCTGACCATGTCGATGGTGAAGGGGCCGTAGCGCGCGTAGAGGATATTCTGACAGGTACTACAGGTGGAGCATATTCCAGCGAGTGTCGACTGCCACTGTCAGGGTGTCGTCTCCGATAGACACGGAGGAAACCAATTGAATCCATACATGGAAGGCCCGGATGTATTCTCCCAGCGGGCCGTTGATCCCGGTGCGCACTTTTTTCTTCTTGCTGGCAACCTCTAGTCCGAGCCCGCGTGTGTGCGACATTCATTCTGGGGCTGACATTCGACAATGAGTACAGGTGCGTACCAGTGTTCAGATGGGACGAAGACTCATGTTCCGAATTTCGTCTACACAAAGATTTCGATAAAAAATCCGCTGCACTCGAAATTCATTGTCATGGCACAGTGCCGGTGTCGGTAGCTTTTGCGGCGGATGGTCGGCAGGTCGTGAGTGGCGAGTGTTCTTCCAACTTGGCCCGAGGGAAGCTTCGGCAGTGGCAAGTCAAAGATGGCCGAGAGGTAGGTACGGCGGTCGAAGTGAACAATGGTGTCTACGGCGTTGTCGTGTCCAAGGACGGCGAGTGGCGAATCAGTATCGAGGGAAGAGGGGCGACCATGATGCTTCTTCGAGGGTATACGTGGTCGATATCTCTGCGGATTCGACCAAATTTGCCTCGGGTTCGGGAGATGGGACCGTCCGCATATTCAGCATCACCGGGCAGAGGCTTTTGGGTCCTCTTCGGCACGACAACAAGGTCTACAGTGTCAAGTTCTCCCCGAGTGGCGACAGCATTGCTACTGCCGCGTTAGGAGATGGTCTGGCGAGCTTGACCCCGGGTTCAGTCCGGGTCTGGGATACCAGCACAGGAAACAAGTTTGTCGATGTGTCCATCAACAAAATCTTCACGCCATGCACTCCGTTCGCGTGGACTACCGAAATCCTTCTCTTCGTCGTCGCGTCCAGCCAGATCACGCAAATCCACATACCCAGCTCACAGGTGCGTTCCTGATGGTCCCTCCCGGCCGACTACAATGTGTCCTACTGCTCTCTGGCGACAAACGGGAGGTTCATTGTATGTTCCGATGACGCACGCGTGACGTTTTGGGACACGACTTCGCCCGCGCGCATCGGTCCTACCATCCAATCTCCTAGTATTGTTCGTTCCATCGCTCTGTCGCCCGACAGTCATTATCTCGCGTGTGGAAGAAACGACGAGAAGATAGTAATCTATGTCCTTAGGGAAGTTCTTCCGCTGTACTACATCCTGGATGTAAGCACGCCATCGCTTGACACCTCGAGGTACTATTGATCTCATCCCCGTACAAGCCTGCGTCCCAACTTCCGCTCGTCAAAGTGGATGGGGAAGTGTTCAAATCTTGGATCGAAGATGACCTGATCAGTGCTGACGCGTTCCTATCGAAAGATTCCGCGTCCGTTTCGGTTTCGAGGCACCATACGCTTGCCAATCGCGCGCTCATGCGCGCACGTCGGCAACAGTGGAACGCGGCGCTCGATGCCGCCGAAGAGGTAACGTGATGCCCTCCCTTTCAGAGTCCCTCCTTTTCACTCGCGTGGTCTGCCTGCCTGCCTCTCTCCCAGTCCCTTGTCATTCAGCCGTCTGCCGTAGCTCACATTGCATTGGCCCTCGCACGCATCGGTCTAGGACAGCAGGAGCTTGCACTCCAATCTTTTGACCTCATCTTTCGCGATTGCAGCACAGACGAAATAGAATTTCTGTTGCTTGTCAAGGTATACATATGTATCTTTCTCGTGATTCCCACTCCAGGTACAACCTCTCTTTCTTTGTCCAGGGGATCCTCTTGTATGTAGCCGGAGAGCGTGAAGAAGGAATATCACGCGTAAACTCGCTTCTCTCGGGTGTAGGCGACAGTACAAAGTACAACTACTTCCAGGCACGTATCGTATTCAAATATACTGCCGACGCCGCTACTGACCATCGCGCATATTCCACAAAAAGGTGCTGGGAAACATGTATCTGAAACAAGGCGACTTTGACCGTGCGATGACGTCGTTTGGGGAAGCCCAGTCCCATGCCCTTTCTCGTCAGGGTTTCCACCTCGTGACGATCTTGTTTGCAAGTCCAGTGCATGCTTTTTTCATTACTGGATGGCGTCGCTCACTGGGACTGATTTGTAAAGATTTTTGGCGCCTCTTTTGAGGAACTTGGAATTACGGTTCGTCGGCCGCTACGGGAGACGATCAATACGTGGCGTGCCATCTAGGGTCGTGGCGTCTCTTTCTTTCTCGATTCGCGGGTGGGCTGACGGAACAAGTTCGGTGATGTAGGTCTGGCATGTATCCCCGACGAACCGCAACTTACAAGTCTGTTGGGAAAAACGGGGGGGAGTGAGTACGTGTGCGTGTATCGAAATCTGCCCGGGTACAGTGGAGGCTCGATTACTTGGCCTTCACTGTGTGGTACTGTTACCGAGTCGGGAATGACCGCATGCGCATGTATTATTAGGGAAGAAGTGCGCTGTCCTGATATGACTGTGAAGCGACTTTACACAGTTGAACCTTCTAATGATCTTCGAAGTTCTGGCTTTTTTTTTCAATCGACGACTACGTGTCTGGCTGCAGATTCTTGCCTTCCCAAGGTTGTGGATATGGATGCCGGGTCGGAGTCGGTAATTCCCACTAGAAATCTGTCTGTCTTGTTGTGACGAACAAGCCCCAGCATTGTACTCCAGTGATTCTTTCATCGACTTGTTTCGATGATCCGGATATGCCCACCGAGTCGCTTGAAATCCCCAGCTCGCCTGAGCCAACGCGAATCCAGGCGGGAGTTCATGTTGGTTGGTTTGCAGATGCCACGCCGGCGGATGTTCGACGCTTCTGCAGAATTTTACCAGTGGCATCGTTTATCGCCCTTGACGGCACACACCACAAGTTGCTATCGAACATGAATCAAAAAACGGGGGATAACTCTCTCCTGCATTCAGGTTTTCAGCACGCGTAACTCAAGTTTCTACCTTACCGGTGAGCAACAGAGGACGCGGCGGTCTAGGCCACGGAAGGGGAAAGGCAAATGTCGGAAGAACTGACAGAGGACACCCGGAAGCCTCTCCGACTCACTAATAGATGATGGTTGTTATTGTTTGAATCTAAACTGCCAAACACCTCTTGAAGCTTTTACGTCAGAAGAGGCCAAGGAGGACGAACCACCGAACTCTCGTGTTAAATTTGCCAGCCATGTGTCAAGATTGAGGACAACTTTTGTATCTGATAAACTCGCAGACGGTTCGAATGCCGGAATGTCACACAGTAGCGGCTTTCCTCCAGGGGTGACGAACCGTGATCTCGTGTTCTTCAAAAGAGCGGCCAAATATCTTTCAAAGAGGCTAAGTAAGCACCGACTTGGACAACGTGCGTACAGATCTTAAGCTTACCAGTAGAATCGTCACCAGATGAAAGCCCTGGCGGTAAAAGGAAAGCGACTGTGCGCGCTCGAACGACTCGACCGTATGTTCCAAGTCTCCCGCATTAGGTACATGTTTCCAAGGACCTTGAAGGAATTTTAGCAGAGACGTCCGTGCGTCATCAGTGCGTATGACACGCGCCTGGAGGCAATTATATTTTGTACTGTTATCTGCGACAGCGATGATATCATTCACGCGTGTTATAGTATATTCCCGCTTTCCGGACGGAAACAAAAGGATAGCCTGTGGAGGATCAATAGGGAAGAAAATGCGTTAAAACTGACCACGCGCCTTTATGAGTGAAAGGAATTTGATATCGTCTGCGTCGCAGTTGTGGAAGACAACATCAAAGCCTTCAAGTGCGAGCTCATGTTTACCTTGGCCCACAAGTACGACCGCCTTTGCGATGTGGCCGATGATCGACGGCTGGGCGGAGAGTGACTTGTGGCGTGTACATCCGAATGAGCATAACAAACCAGTAGAAACGATAGAAACGTGCCTGTTTAGCGTTCTCAATCGCCGCGGCGCATTGCTGCAACCGTGCCCGAATAAGAGCAAGATTTGCGAGTGCATGCTGTTTATTGGTACAATAACCGGACTGTAACTCTTGCCACACACTTGTGTCCGCCGCACTGAAGTTGTGTTCTATCCATGGCTTGAAAGTCGCGTAGCTCACGTTCATGAGGGGTATGTGAGAGGTAGGCTGTGTATAAGTTTCAGATCACGACCGAACAAGTTGATAGGGATGAAAGTGATTTACATCAAGGATGTCAGGCGGGGGAAGAAAATCCCTGAGGGTATAGACTGCGATCTTCTTGTCGCCCCTGCCACATGCGAGATAGCTACCGTCAGACGATAGAGCGATGGAGAGAATCGAGTCTTGGAAATTGATAGTAGGTCCGATCTTGGAGGACGAGAGTATCCCAAAACGAGAGCGATCCGCCCGTGGCACATGCGATGATTTTCCCGTTGGTTGCGGGCGCGTAGGGGGACGAGTGGTTGCTTTCAGGGACACAGCCTTGATAATGCGTCTCGGAAAGAAGACTTTGATCATGATGTTGATAGTAGTACATGTTGGCAGGTGGCTTAACAAATCCCATGATCATACGAGATGATGCAGTAAAAACATTTGCGCTGTCGTTGGACCATCCGAGAGGTATGATACATGTCGATTTCTGAGTAGTTGCCTTACCGTAGACGAGGCAGCCGCCAGTATGAAATAACAGGCTGCCATGGCGAGCATCCCATATACGGATAGGGTTTCCAGATGCAGCGGTCGCGATGCGCTCCCCATTCGGGGAGAACTTGACCCCAAGCACTCTATCATTATGTTGGAACTTCTTCGAGTCCGGAGACAGATCGATCGCATATACCGGTATCCCCGACGAATGCTCGTCTACCTCGACCACTTGCTCCGTCGTCGTATTGCTCACTATCACCTTCGTTCCCGTGATTCTGACGATCCACTTCCCGTCCTTCGAGACGACAGCGGTATCAATATCATAACCGATCATCATCTGGTTCGAGTCGTCAGGCAGTCCCGCATCTTTGTCCGAGTTCCCGTCAACTTGGTATCGTCGAAGCCTTATCCCGGGAGTGTCAGAGCAGCGCACGCCACTCACTATCCTCGCGTCAGAGGTGAAGGCGAGAAAGACCGGGGGCGAATCTTGGCAATCAATGTTAATCGTTCTCCACCCTGCATGCCAGTGAGTTGGAGAATGGTCAACATTGCGCTTTTGCCCTATCCATCCGGTACATACCATGATCACCATTAATCGAAGTCATCGTATGTGCAATATTACACTCGTAGTTTCTATGGTACCTGCACCATTCTGATATATTGACGTGCACATCCTGCTGTTCACGCGACCGGAAGCTCACTGATATATCATCCCCCCTAGATGCACGCTACCGTTCTGATATATTGTACGTGCTCGTCCTGCTGCTCACACGATTGGAATCCACTGATCATGATATATCATTCCTCTACTAGTATGCACGGAACCGTTCTGATACACCGTACGTGCTCATCCTACTGTTCACGCAGCAAGGAACCCACTTATATGTCATCCCTCTACTAGTATGCATGGGACCATTTTGATACATCGGCCACACTCGTACGTTCATTCACTGGACTGGTGTGTGCTGCTGATATACCATTCGTATAGGACTGTCTGATACAACACCCACACTGGTACGTTCACTCATGCGATGGAAACCTATTGGTATACCGGCTATCTGATAGTACATCGGTCACGCTTGTCCGTGCATTCATGCGACTGGAATATGGTGATATATCAAACCTGTTTGCAGGCACGCCACCGCTCTGGTACTCTGGTACATCACTCACGCCGGTACGTTCATTCACCCGACGAGGACCTACTGATATATCATTCGTACGGGACAGTCTGATACACGGCCACGTTCGTCTCTGCATGGATGCGACCAGGATATGCTGATATATCAGCGACCAGATTCTGTCACATTCACAAGCAACTCGTATATTACTACTGTACGTACTACATAGCTTTTGACATATCACTGTTATTATCTCTGCCCCCCAACTCTGTGCTTTCAGAGTCCCTGGGACACGACATAGGATATGTGCTCCATACGGATTTGAATGCCACTGCCAAACTTGAGCGCAACGCAGCCTGCCGTTTAGCATAAGCCGCCCAACCCTCGCGTTCCGCCTCCGATTCGAACGTTCGAACGTGCGTACGCACGAACTGGCATGTTAGACTGTCGACATTCGATTCCAGAGTTTCTTGTGCCATTGGCAGGCAATATCATAGGAAATGTTAAACATGGATAGTAGGAAATGTGTGACAGCTGAGAAAACGATGTAGTCCATGTTAATGTACCTAAACAATCAGCTTACGGCCATACGAGAATCGTGCTCACTCACCTCTCTCCCATTTGAATGTCTCCCACACCATTGGGAGCTTCATTTCTTCACCTACACATTGCATCGTGATCGTCATTTGTATTTAGTTTGTCGCTCTAATGTTCCGTAAAGGGCCAGAGTCTTGTGTGTTACTCCCTCGGGAATAGAAACGATCTACCAATACCTCCTGCGTGGATGATGTACCAGAATGGATGGTCCTTTACCTGCAAGTGCGAACAATATGTCAGATATGCTAGTCGCGTGAACGCGCGCACGAGCATGCATGGACGATGTATCAAATGGGCCTGTAAATGGTATATCAGTGGTTAATTCAATGAACGTACAAGCTTAGTTGACGTACCATTACGCATGCACGAGCATGAGCAATGTGTCAAACGGTCCCGGCCTGCACAAGGTTATATGAATGCCAGTGGTATCAACGAATGATATATCAGCAGGTAGCGGTCGCATGAATGGACGTACTAGGAGTGCGGGTAATGTACCAGAAGGCTCTTAAAGCTCAACCTGTCAGTGGGAATGATACACCAGCAAGTCCACGTCGCGTGAACGAACATACCAGCATGGATGATGTACCACAGTACAAGTGTGATGCCGAGCCTGCGAATACGATCGATACACCAATGTCCTGGTCGAGTGAATACGCGGACGAGCGTGGCTGATCATGGATGTACCAGACAGCCTGTGCGAATGATATATCAGTAGGCCCTCATCGCGTGAATGGATGCACCAGCGTGACGTACCACAGTTCCAGGGCGGTGCGGTGCCCGCTAGTACGAACGATAAATCAGCATATCGTGCATGAGTGTACGTACGAGTGTGGCCGATGTATCAGAATGGTCCCGTGTGTGCCAGTAGGGATGATGCTAGTATATCAGTCGATTTCCGGTGGCGTGAACACGTGAACAGCAGACGAGCGCAGGTGATGTACTAGTAGAGGGATGATGTATCGGTGGATTCCAGTTGTGTCAACAGTGCGACGAGCACGTAACGTACGATGTATCAGAACAGCAGGACGAGCGGGGTGATGAATCAGAACGGTCCCGTGCACGCTAATGGAAATGGTATATCAGTAAGTTCCTGGTCGCATGAACAATGGGACGAGCACGTACGATGTATCAGAGTATCCCGAGTGCCGTGCGTGCCAGCGGACAAGCATGGCCGGTGTATCAGAACGTCCTTTCGTGCGTGCTAGTAGGAATAATACATCAATGGGTTCCTGGTCGCATGAACAGCAAGACGAGCACATACGATATAGACAAGGTGCCGATACTGTCAGGTCCGAGGATGACGTTCGGGTCGGTTTCTGCAAGGTGGTAGCGTGACCTGAGTATGTCAACGTCATTGACAACTCCTCCAAGAATTTCGCCAGTTGGCGAAAACTCAAGTGCGGGGACCTCGACGCGAATCTTGAGGTCGTTCGAGAGGAACTCCCGAACGCTAGGTCCGATCCTTCCTGCCCCAGCTAGGACGACGAGTGTACGAGGATCTGAGAATGGTGCACGAACGTTTTACTGAATAAGGAAAACTCTGTTTGTTTCTATCGCTTCTTCGTTTTGCTATCGTTGCTGTTGAATTTTCACGCGACGATGAGTTTACCTCATTGCTCCTATGCTTTCTCTCGTCATTTGAAAGGTACATTGGATGGCTGTTGGGGAGAAACTGAGTAAGATTTAGAAAAATGTGAGTCGACTTTCATTTCGTAATCTCCTATGCTATTAACTATGACTGTTTTTCTCTGGCAGGTTCATACACACAGCCTTGCGTTGTTCCGCATTTACATCGGTTTCGTTGATTCTTGCCATATGAAGTCTGTGTTACAAAGAGCCCTCTCTCTCGCTTCCATTTCTTGTTAATCTTTCTGGTTTTGTGCTTATGTCGCTGCGTCACGCGCAACATCTTCTCGCGCAATGCAGCCCGCTGGCCAGATCGCACATATGTAATCCAGAGTCTTACCTCTACAACCCCCGATGGGATACCGTTTGCTTGGACTGCGTCAACAGCCAATGACTCCTCCGTTTTTTGGGAGTTGGCGATGCTGAACGTTTGTCAGTTCTGACCTCACATCCCTCTGCGACTAATCACTCACCAGATACGCAGTCCAGGAAACTCCTGTACTGTCGCATGATACCCGAGGAAAACTCCGGGTAAGCCTGATCAAACATATATCCCAGCTCCGTCATACCAACGTGAAGACTACCAGCTTCAATTTGTTCGCCAGCGTCTGGGGTCGGGCCACCCATCGGAACCGTGAGCGACCATCCTGTCAAGTCTTGCAGACCGCCCAGGAAATGGACTCATATGGGGGCAATTCTATCGACGTAACTGCGCATCATGCAAGTGCTGTCCCCAATATTCATCGAATTTCCAAACTTACTATTGTGTACCTTTCGTCGCTCTGTTCTTTTTTCCCGCCTGGTCCTGTTCTCTTTCGACGATCATTTCTTTCCATCTCGCTTCGACTGCCGCTTTGACCTCCTCAGACTCGCTTTTAACCATCTCCTGCGATTGATTCATGATAGTGGCTAGTTTAGGCGGCATCCTGCCTGACTTGGGCATGTCCTTGGCCGCTGCGGTCAATGCCTCGTTTTTCTGTATGTCGGCAGCGCCTTGAATAGCCGGTCTAATCTTTTCGTCGTTTGCAAGCATTGCTTCTTCGCTGGAAGAATTTTGGAAACTTCAGGACCGTCGCAGCCCTGGAATTCGTCGCGCTTCGACTCCTGTGATTAATATTGGGTCAGCACCCGTTGCCTCGACAGAGTCGAAGTTCACCTGCGGACGAAACACTGAGGCTGCCCCCGAAAGCACGACGACCGAAACCGGGGAAGAATGCATAGAGTGCATGGTGGACGTGTCGCTGACCAGTCCCATACCAGTTCTTGGGAAAGGGGATGTGATTCTTTCTGTGGTTCATGTTGACACAGGCGACCACACAGAAGTTGTGAAGATCTTAACGCAAGTGTCCTTGAACGTCAGAATACAGATAGTACCATACCCTCTCCAACAAACATGTTGGGTGTCAACACGAGACATGAAGAAAACTATCGCCTCGTTGTGGGATGCATTCCATATTTCACGTGAGTCTGATTCCGCGTCAATCCGTGAAACTGCACGAAAAGTTGAACCAAGACTTGATGGTTTTCAGTGACGCTTCCTCTGTGGTCCCCGGCGACGCGCGTCGAACTTGGGGCGGTTGGGTACCTCTAGAAGCCCAAGGGCGAGTCTATCACGTTGTTCAATGCGTCTCCATTCCCCGCTCAAACCGCAAACCGGCCAACACGACCATATCGCCCACGCTATAGAGTCGCCGAAGCGAGATGGATCGCTTCATCCAAACCCTCCTCGTCTCCAACGGTCGTATGACAAACGGATAGGTACGCAAATTCAGGATCCTTTAGATTGCATTGTATGACGTGCTGCCAGTGGTTCGTAAAGTGTCCGTCATGAATAGTAAACGCGGGGTCGAATGGCTCCGAGTCTTTCCTGTTGGTATTGGTCATGACTCTATCCAGCGAGATAGTGAGTATTCAGTGTTCCGCAATGACCCCCATTGCTCACGTCTCCTTAGTCTTCACACCCCCGTTTTTCGGCGCCGAGCTCTACGTTCCCACCGCAGAAGACATCGGCACACCAGGCCGCCTTGCAGAGTGGATGGATGATAACGAGGTTACAGTTGCTCACCTCACCCCTGCAATGGATCGGCTTCTCTCTGCGCAAGCTACTCGACAAAATCCCACTCTCCACAGCGCGTTCTTTGTCGGCGACGTTCTCACTAAACGCGATTGTCTTCGGCTCCAGTCTTTTGCAGCGAGTGTTCCCATTGTCAACATGTACGGCACCACCGAAACACAACGCGCAGTGTCCTATTTCCTTATTCCACCCGTGTCTGTAGACCCCACTTTCCTGCCACCCAAAAAGACATCATGCATCCAACCGTATCATTTCACCACACTCAGGTTATGAGACCATGACAGAATGGATGCACCCATTGGTTCCTCACTCAGCTCCTCTGTTACCCCAGAAATACACAACTCTTGTCCCTACTATGCTGTGGCGGTCACTACGGACACAAGGAGGTTCGGCAAGCCCATCCGACACTGTCATAACGCTGCCGTGGTTGAAGATGATGCCGTATCCATCTAACCGCAATTGTTATGGCATATGCCATGGTTCGCCACCCAGCTTATTTATTTATGTGGGCCCGCTGATGTGTATTCTCGGCTCCTGGATCATGAACGGCAGTCCTGGATCGTGGTTGCACGCGTCGCTTAGCGTCATTAATCCATTTGTTCTTTTCAGGCAGCGCTGTCGCATCCAACCGTATCATTTCACCACACTCACTGGCAGATCCCCACAATGGACGAAGCTTTGGCCCGGGAGGCCGTAGCACAACGTCCAGTCCATTGCCATTCCAAAATTGTCGCAAGTTGACGAACCCCGCACCGACAGCGCGTGCGCCGAGCACGGACCACTCGAGATGGGTCCAATACGGAGTCTGGTCTGGTGAGTGGTCGTCCCAACTTTTCTCTGAACATGTTATGTAATTGTATACTACCAAAACAGGAACCTTGCGAAGGACGCTTCGCAATGTTCCCATTTTGGCTATGCAGATCGAGCTTGGATACAGTGCGCGCACAGAGCAGCACATATTAAGAACGGCAATCGGAAACGGGATCTGAATGAGCAAGACCGTGCGGAAACAAGAGACGAACGAGTTTACAATGTCCTCCTGTCCTCTCTCACACCGCGGTCCATCGGAGGCACGTTCGTCCATGGCCGGCAAACCGAAACGCTCGGGCGCCAAGTTGGCGAGCTTTGGGAACGAATGGCATCCTAGCAAAATTGTACTGTCTATCTAGAGATCTCACAGCGAGCAAGACGGGATCGTACAAGAAGACGTTCCAGGAACTCACCGCCAAGATTGACAACATGAGGAGGATTGGCGGCGACAAGAAGAACTGCGACGATGCCCACGAGGACCCGCGATATCCACTATACCCATCGTCGGTAAGGATTTCCCCTACGGCGAGTCAAAAGAAGGCCCCTCATCTGGTGCTGGAATACCCTCAAGATCTCTGCAGTGCCGAAGGCTCGCAAGTCGATGCTGCCAGTGGTGCGGAAGCGACTTCTGGCTGGTCTCGCTAAGCATGCTAGCGCCGTCAACGGCAGTTCATCGAAGGGTGCGCTGATCAGTGTTTATGCTATTGTGACTGATGCTCACCAGTTTTGTGTTCGTTGATATCTAGCTGGGTGGTCTGCGACTCAGAAGAAACAGCTGAAGACTTCTGAGACTACTGCCTAGATTTTCCCATCGCTGCATCTGGACCTCCTTTGGTATCTTTATGTGAGCAGTTTGATACCCATGTGGCTGGCGGTTGTCTGATGGGTACTAGCGTCGAAGATTGTTGAGAGGGGATCACCCGCTGGATTTCCTGCATCGTATTCCATAGCTGCACCGCGCACCGCGTTCTCTGCGATGCAGATGGACGGGGACAACCTTCAGCGCGCGCGCTGGCGCTCAATTGCTCGAATGATGACCCAAGTTTCTTTGGAGTAGCTCTCGTCATGTACATGAATGGTCCGACTGTTCGTCACTTGTTGCATTCCACGTACTAACTATATCGCAGAGGCAGACGGAAGCAGGAACAAGAACAGGAGCATACCGAGATTGCGTGCCAGTGCATTGCGGCGTTGCTTGCGCTGACGGGTGCTAGTGGCCCGGACGCAGGCTGCGTTTGTAGTGGTATGCTCGGACACGGGGTTCGTGAGAAGCAACATCTCGCCTGAACTTGGGCTTGCTCATTTACCCCGAACGGTCTTCTTCCATCCCGGACGATCTATGGCCATCGATTTCTGGGCAAGTTCACACTGGCGCTAGTGCGAATTAAGTCAGGTCCTCACGCAATATGCAGCTCACTGCGCAGTCCTAGCAAGCGATGGATCGTTGGCCGTGCAACACTCCGTCAAGCCCGCGCGGACGGTCTCCGACGCGTCGACGACCCCGAGTACTTTACGTACATTTATATCTTTTTCGCCAATGGTGCGTCGAGTGTCTGCTCTACATGTATCTAAACATAATGCTGTTTGGACAGTCATCGATACATCACGAAGCTCGGAAAGAAGCTGGGTTTACGACAACGCGTGATCGCGACGGGGATCGTATTCTTTCGCAGGCTTTACATCAAGAACACATACTGCGAAACAGACCCGCTCATCGTCATCGTCGCATGCTGTTAGTCGCTGGGAAAGCAGAAGAGTCCCCCGTACATCAAGAATGTCAAGGCAGAAGCGCGCTTGTTCTTTAGCCGCACAATGTTGGCGTGCATCTCACGCAGTTAGAATATTGTGTCACAGAGCAACCTTTTGGAGTCAAGTCGTTTCCGTCGGATAATTCAAAGCTGGCAGAGATGGTGTTTTATCTCGTCGCCGATCTGGAGTGCGACGTGATCATCTTTCACTCCTACCGGACCCTGATAGCACTGTATAAGAAGGAAGGCATGAACGAGTCGACGATGGATCATGGCGGTCAGGAAAGTTGGCGCGGAGATCGATGACCAGCCTCGATATCGGGGCACGGGCGAGGGACAGCTGGGGTTGAGCGATGAGGTGCTCCAGATCGCACACATGGTACGCCATTCCCTTCTGTGATTCCTCTTTTTGCTCTCTTTGTTCTGGGTATCACCGTACAGTACTTGCTTAAGACAATCGACAGGTCGATCATCAATCATGATGATACCTGCCGATCCCACCTATGCCTCTTATACCCGCACCACCTGCTCGTTATCGCCGCCCTCTATTTCACTCTCGTCCTGCACGCGCCGACGAAGGACACTCTCCAACTAAAGTCAACCCCGAACCTCGTCAACGATGTGCACGCCAACCCACTCCGAAGTTTTTCCCGAAAAGCGTCCAACTCCTCCGTGGAAACCAAGAAACCACAGTATATCATCGGGTTCTTGTGCCCAGGCCCCTTGTCTGTACGGTCGCGCAAGGGATGATCTCGGTCTACTCTGCACGGGAACGCTATCGAGGGGGCGGGGATGGGAACGACGCCGCCGCGCACGGTGCGTTGCAGGTCCCGCGGACACACGCGGGGTCGCTGTATTCGGCGACGAGGGGGTGTTTGAAATGGACGCTTTCGAGGAGCAGGAGCGGCACGATGATACTTCAGGTAAGCAGGCAGCATATTCCGTATGATCTTTGGCTTCCCTATCTCATCGCGTGGCTGCTGGCTCGGCCAAAATCTAGGTCGCTAAACGATTCGGCGCGAAGGTATTTACCATTGTCATCGTCGAAAACGAGAAAAGAGGCGGAAAAACTCCCGGGTTGTCTCGGCGTGCCAACTCCCCATATAGTCCTCGTTAGTAAATACTGTGCCCCACAATTGTAAGCACCCTCGAGTTCGTCGTTGCTGAATGCTAACTAACTTGTGTGGACAGGTACTCGGACCACATCGTCCATATCCTTCCCACCTTATCACGCATTCCGGTGTCCTCAAACATCTTGTGCTCGCCCATGAAGGGCACAGTCAATGCTGCTCCACATGTGAAGATGGGTACGACGACAACAAAAGTTTGCAACTCTTTCGTTTGCAAGATCGCCCATTATGTTCTGGTGCTCGCCATCAACAAGCTCGCAAACAGAACTCAAATTTGGATTATGATCCCAAGTATGTGACATGATCGGCTCAAACGTGATCA